>LPNX010132238.1:54843-217094 GCA_001517045.1 Pseudotsuga menziesii | reverse complement strand
CCTCTCAGTGTCTAAGATCTATTTCTACACATTTTTCCTAAGAGGAAAAAGGAGAACTGATATAGAACCTGATATCCCAGATAGGGAAGCCTTACCTTAGGAGCTCTAAGTTACTTTCATGTTGGAACCAGTTCAAGGGGATCTAGATTAAAATTAGGAATGGTTCCGAGTAAAGGTTGGGTGGAACGTGGTAGTTCTTAAGTTATTTAGTTATCTAAATAGAGGTTAGATCTGTCTATGAATTTGTTAATGCTAGATATTTCAGTGTGCAAGATTTTCAGCCATTGAAACAACTTCATCTTGCAGGTATGAGGTTATTCATTTTTCCATTGTAAACTACACATGTTTCCTTATTAAAAGAGGAGATTGAGTTTTGAATGGATATTTAGGATTCCTCTGCTATAAGAATTTTGAATGGATATTTAGGATTTGCTAGCTATAAGATAGGTTATATTTTTGTGCATTACTTCTTTTTTTACTTACAGGTTAAAATCATTGTTTCTTAGAAGATGTATTTCTTTGATCTAAGGTTAGTTTATATTTTTCTATTCAACCATGTTCTTCTAATATATTTATTCATGAGGGATTAAGCACCTTTAGTGTTATCTGTAGGAGGGTTTGGTTTCTGTTCATTTCTACAATTTATTTTCCTGTTCATTACTTTCAAGCTCAAAACATATATAGGAATATTGTATCAGAAAATGTGTATCTACATCCTTTAAAACCCTAACTGAAAACACTTATCAACCTAAGAACTATTTAAAAATGAAAACTATATCTTATCTCTACTAGAAAATTTCATATATCCACCAGGCTTGTATTATTTACATTAAACCAAACTCCTATCTATAGCTTTTATATAAATTAAATGCTTAAGGTTATAACTTAAATTTAATGGCTAACACTTTAAATAAAATATCATAAAACAAAACTATAAACCAATCATTTCCATTTCATAACAATAACATTGAATTCCAAGCCAACAAGACCTATAGGGTGTGTAGGCATGATTTGATCATAAATCATAACTACTATATATCATTAACATAAAGAAGCAAACATAACCTAATACAAATTGCATTATCAATTATTGTATCTATTAAGAGGTTACAGGACTGAATCCTGTCGGTATTCGTGCCCACACAAAATATCCACACACACATAATTTAAAACCCATGCAGCGCAAGATCAAATCTTGTGGGATCATGGCTTAAAAACCAAGGTCACATCAAAAACATGACAGGCATCGAATCCTGTAGGATTCACTTACAATGATTATCAATGATGTAATAACTTACAAGTATTCCAAATAATCTACGCTAACAAACTTACAATGCAAGAAATATTAACCATAAATCAAAATCGTTTCCCTGTCAACATTTCCACATAATAATACAAGTAAAATTTACATGCTAAAATAATATTCGAGGCTCACGACCGAGAACCAAAAAAAGAATCCATTAACATAGTCCATATAAAAAAATAACCACTTTCTATGCTATCATAGAAACAACATCCATTTATCATTGTAACAAAGCTCACGAACATCCCCAAGTTAATTCACACCTAGTAAATAAAAACATAAATAATCATTAAACAACATTTCACCATTATTTTACACAGTCGTGAATTGGCAAGAGTGTCATTTCCTGCAATGGAACGAATGTAAGTTGAACCCCATATTTTAATATCGAAACAAGAATGTAATTACAAATAGCAAAATACACAGATTCATAGCTTGGCTTAGCTAGTGACAATATCCACGAGAAAACCCCAATTGTGAATTCCTACATTCATACCCACTATAATTTATAAATAAAATCTACACAGTCGTGATTTCAAATAGAGGCACCATTACAAGCAATGTTACAACCACCATAAACGCAGAATCTTCATTAACCAACAAAATCATACCCTTAAACTACCAACCCAATATTATATTATAGAGCAGAGTCATGATAGTTATGGCTTGAAGGCACCAAACATAAATACCATAGAAACCCCAATACTTCATATGCATCTTTGGATGCTTTTAATTACCAACAAACTTATACACAGTCAAATCCCTTAACCAAACCATGTATTCATTCATCATTACAAACACTAAGCTCAAATATCTATCAAACAAATCTACACAGAGGTAAAAAGTTCAAAGCCTGTTGGTACAGGGCTTACCCGTGAAGGGTAACTCATGGATAGCCTGGTAGACACCACGACCTGTGCAATTGGAACCCCTTCACCTAAAAATGAAGAAACAAAGCACAATTATATGTATACCAATCCTCTAACTGAAACAACAAGTAATAAACATTGCCAATCCAGGTGGAGAGTATACCTTTCCCAAAGGTGTTGATGCAAGCCAAACCTCACGTAGTGACAAAACCAAAGAGAGTAACAGAGCTCAAACATCATAGTGAAAAATGACTCGTTCATCCACGATAGACCAATCTTAGGGCTTGAGATCCCCACATCCCGACGAGAATTCACTTCGCGACCCTGTCACCCACCAACGTTGAATTTTCCCCTCTTGCCTATAGTTTCATTAACCCAAAACAGGACTTGACATTGGAAATGATTTGTGCATTGAAACCCCATCATATGCATTGTTGACTTAGGATAAAGGCAAGGTTCATGGAATATGCAATATTCCATGAATGGCTTAGCATACATTTAACATATGGTATATAAAATTTAATACATCATGACTAAGTCTTATGAGTTAAGCCTTCCACATACAAGCATGAAAATATTCAAAATATGTGTAATAAAAACTAAGTATAGGAACATAGTTCATAGGGTCTTAGAGATAACCAGTTAGACGTAGGTCTAAATAAACCCATCCATGCGTAAACAATAATGCTAACAATAGAAATAGGAATCGCTAAGATAGGACTGTTGTCCTTTTGTTGTCCAAAATAGTAAAGTAGTTTAGCATAGGTAGCATGTCTTTGTTTAAATTGTTATAGAAAGTTTCCGTCACCTAATGAACCTGCACAAGATAAAGAAGAGTTGCATTAGTTAAATATGAACTAAGTAAACCTTGTAACGGAAAGTAAAACCAGTTACCTGTCGAAGTGATCCTATAAGGGATACAAGTCCCGCCACTCCACCCCTTGACAATGACAATTTAAGTGAGGACTTTCCATAAGCTAGTAAACAAAACTTATAACAAGTAAGTAAGGTATAAAATGAATACACATACACACACATGCATGATAAGAAATAAACCCATGATCAGTGTAATCATTTAAATCAGATCAAGTATCTTAAAAACATTATAGAATTACATTAATAACCACATCTAGAAAAGGTAAGAACAACTTACGACATTTCAATTTCACAAACAAAGTTCAACACATTTTGCAGAAGATAAGTTAATTTCTAGTTTAGGTAATAATTAACTAGCCTAATAAATTTCTTTTTTATTTTCAAATTTTTGGGACATTACAAATGAATTTCTGAGTGAGGTCACTTTGGATGATCCAATCTTTGGAGAAGTGTCCTTTTGTTTATGGAATAAGGATTTTTGAGTGAAAATATTATTTTTGATGTTTTTGTAATGTTTGGTAATTTGTGTTTCTTGGTTTTAGTATCCATCAATTTTTGTTTTTTTGTTGAGTTCGATGTTAATTGTGAAGCTTGCAGTCTTGTTTCTATCTTTGAGAGTTTTAGTGTAATGTCCCTAAAATTCGAAAAATAATAATTTGTAGGCTAGTTAAATACTACATATTCTGAACATTAATTCGTCTTGTACAGAATATGTCCTTCACTATTTACTCAGTCAAAGTGTCGTAAGTTGTCCTTACCTTTCTATGTATTTCCCTATGTAATTGATGATGTAATTATGCACTATGCTTATTTTAATTGAACTAGTTTAAATGATTACTCTACTAGTGATTACTATTTATCATACATGTGCCTATGCTCGTTCAGTTGTATCTTACTTCCTGTTGGAGACATTTACCATCATACACACTCTTTCGGTCAAATTGGCCTAGTTAAACCACTATCCTAAGTATAATTGACATTAATTGACATCAGTGGAGCATTAATTGCCATCATCCAGTCACACCCACGCCTACCTACAATCGAGGAGGCTAACTTAGCCTTCTCCTACAATCAAGGAGGCTAACTGGAGCACTCCGGGGGTGATCTGAGTGACATTAATGCACCTAATTTCTAACTGGTGGTTACAATTAGTTCAACCAGTCAGTTAAGGCGCCTCCAATCATTAAATATATTATTTAATGATTATTTATTATTATTTAATGATATAGAGTCAAAAAGGCACCTCCACCAATTTCTAATGGTCAGTTCAGCTTCAGTTAACCTCATCAGGGTTCATTGAAGTCATGGAGCACTAGCACTTGATGGTTGGCTTGCTAAGACGTGTGTTTGATCCCCTTCAGTTGAGATTCAGTCATTTATTGCACTCTGACTTCAGTTAGGGTTTGGTGAGTCAATTAGGGTTTTGGTCAAGTGGTTAACTGAGTGTGATTGAATGGCTAAGAGTCAGTTAATCTAGACTCACTCACTGAATTTGAATTGTCTCCTTAGGTATTCGAATTCTTCATGGACTTAAGCTATTGCTTGACATTGTTATTGTAACTATTCATTGTTTATTGAATATACAGAGAGGAAACCATTTCTGGTCCCGATTAACACCATTTCATGAGTATTTGTTGATTATTCTTTCATGATATTGATTCTTAGTTCCTAGATCATGTGCAAGAATTAATACTTCTTGGTTATATGTTTTGTTCATTGTTTATGGATTTATTTATGGAAAGTTCTAACTTTCCTTTAACTATCAAGGAGCGGAGTGGCGGGATTTGTATCCCTTATGGGACCACTTGGAGAGGTAACTGGTTCTACCTGTTGTTATGGGGTTTACTTAGTTCTTGTTTGAACTAATGCAAAATCCTCTCTTTTTTACATGTTCATTAGATGGAGGAATATAGCTATGTCAGCTAAAATTGAAATCCTACGGCATGCTATCCATGCTACACTATCCTATGCCTATCAAGGACAAAGGGATAAATTCCTGGCCTAACTATTCCTACTGCTATTGTTTATGTAGAGTTGGGGTTGTAAGACCTAAATATTTATGGTTTACATTATTATTGTGGATTGAGACTATGATAATTTGTATCCCTTTTCTATGTATTTATAACATATAATTTGAATTGTGTAAATCCTAATTTTATAGGCTTAAGTCATAAGACTTGACAAACCTTATATTAAATTTTGTAAATACTATGGTTTATGTGGCAAAGCATTCATGGAATATTCCATATTCCATGAAACGATGGCTTAACTATGCCAATGATGGTTTTGATGGAGGTTTAATGCAAAATCACAAATGTTGGGGTTTGGAATATATGGTTGTGGGTAAAAATCACGCCGATGGTGGGAGATAGGGTGGCGCAGAATCCTTGGATGGGGGGAAAACAAGACCTAAGCTCAGTTCTGTCATTGTTTGGGATTCATTTGACTATGTTGTTGGTTGTTTGCATGGTTTGGCTCTTGCAGTTCATCACGACATGGAGAAACAGGCTCACCTTGTACTAGAAGGTATGCTCTCTATATGGGTTTGCAGTGTTATAATATTGTTTCCTTCGGGTTGAGGTTTTAGCATACTTCTAATGGTTCTCTGTTTCAAAATGGAGGTGATAGGGTGGATTCCATTTGCGGCTCATTGGTGTTTAACAGTATTATCTATGATACCCTTCTAGGGGTAAGCCATGTGATAGCTTAGGCCCTTTACCTCTACATGTAATGATTTAGCAGAGATTTGAACTCTGTGTTGAAAGGGTTATTGTTGTGAAAATTTGGTTATGGGTTCAACTGTATGGGTCCCTTGTGATAATGGGCATTCAGGGATGCATTGTAAATATTATTTTGATGTTTGTTTAAGTGTGGAGACTTTGAGCCATGTATTCCCAGACAAAGACTCAACTATGTAATCGTTTTTTGGTTTTTATATCTTAATTGTATGGTTTGATAGTTTAATGGGGAACTCTTCGTTTTGGTTTTAAATGATATGTTAATCTATGGATGTGCCATTGCTTGCAATGGAACCCTATCGAATCATGACTGGGTGTATTTTACTTGTAAATTTTTATTATTGTGAGATATATGGTTTATTTAATGTGCCCTAGGTTTATTAGCTGTAAACCTTAGCTTCGTATATGGTTGTATAATTTTGTAAATGTCGTGGTTGTAACAATGTTGATAGTAGGGTTTAAATGAATTCTTTTGGCATTTAAAATGGTTTGGGTTTTATTTTTAATGTTGATTATGGTGGGGTTTTACCTCTCGGCCATGATCCTTAATATGGAAACACAACATGTATATTTTGTTGTTTCATTTAATGTAGAACTATGACAGAGTAACGATTTCAATTATGGTTTTTAAGTTGGGGTTTATAGTCGAGATTTGATAGCTCCAATTCAACCATCATGCGAATACGCAACCTGGGTAATTGTTTGATTTATTTTTTGTTTTGTAAGTAATGTGAGCCTATATGATTTGATCATGTGCTGTCAAATGCATGGATTGGTGTTTCAATGCAATGTGTGTGTGTGTTTGTTTTGGTAGAGATTCCAAAATGATTCGATCTTGGCTCCTTTAAATGGATACATTGTTTAAAAGTTGATTTGTATTATGTATAAAATCGATTCTTAGTTTGGTAGTAAATAATAGAGATATTCAATATAATAGTTAGGCCTACAGCTGGGCGTTAACAGGTCTCGATGGCTGGCATGTTATGTAGAGAATTATATAATGGAAATTACTGTTTGAGGTTTGTTTAATAATTATCTTCTTTGTGCTATTTGTAGGTTTAGGGTTTAAATATGTTAATTTTGTTTATCGCATTTATGCTACAGCTATATGGAATAGTTTCGATGGTTGAAAATAATCATGAGCCTGCTGGCAATATGAAATTTGCCAGTAGAGAAAGATGTAAGGCTGGATTTTACTGATGATAATTTAGTTTCTGTGAATTTTAATAACTTATTTGGTTGATATTTTAATACTTAATTTTAATGTGGTTTATGTACATATAAAACTCTGTTTTTACTCTTGTATTTAAGTTGAACAAAAATCCAGGAAATCTAGCTAAGTTAAATAATCTGAACTCTGTTTAAACAAATATTCTCTTTAGAGAAGACTGAATTTAAAATGTAAATGATGAAAGAATAATGCAAAAATAACAAAAACCAACTTCTCATATGGTTTCAAAAACTGATAAAACTATAGGTGACTATCTATCACTACAAACATGAATAATATCTATATTTCCCTAACTAGAAAATCATGTTTAAGTAAGCAAAATAACCTAGCTATAGCAGACATGTTTTTTTTAACCTTCCAGAATTTAATCCATTCATTTAAGAAGAAAACTTGGGTAATTTATAAGAAACATCAGGAGACCTCATGCCTAGAAGTTGAAGCTATTTGAATGGCTAGAAACCCTGTACACTCAAACACAGAGCATTAACAAGGACATAGACAGTTTTGACCTCTATTCAGATAATTGAATACTTTGAGAACTACCACATTCCACCCAACCATGATGTGGAATCATTTCTGGTTTCAATACGGATCCCCCCCAAGATGGTTCCAACATGCAAATAGCTTAGAGCTCCTAAGGTAAGGCTTTCCTATTTGGGATAACAAGTTCTATATCAGTTTTATTTTCCTATTGGGAAAATTACTTTCCAAGAACTCTCTTGAGAATAATCAGGAAGAATCATGGAGTAATCAAAATATCCCCAAGTCTCTCTTTTTCTTGGGTATTAATAGACAAAATTTTCAGGAAAATCGACACTTAAATCAAGAATCATTTGTTTTCTTGAAATAACCCTTTTTTACTTAATTTAGGTAATTTTAATATTTATTTAAATTTAGCTTAGGAAAGTTTGACTAGTTCCTACTTTGAATCTTGTCGGTATTTAATATTTATATAACATTAGTAACAATAATAATACATATATCCTTTCATTATTATTCATAGTTACTAGTATTATTACTTCTACTTACTCTTTTATACATATTATGTATAAAATATATATTTATATATATCTTTTTTAACATTTTTTCTTTAGGTATCATATAGCATGATCCCTAATCATATGACACTTCTATTTTATCTTATAGTCACTTCTTTATTCAGGGCTTTGGGTGGGGGTTAGTTTAAATAGGTTAGGAAACTCTAAACCTCGTTTCATGTCGGATTACCTCATTTAACATGGTATTTCTTCAATACTGGATGAGATACAAAAATTCAAAATTTCATTTAAACACTTAAAAATACGTTAGATGTGCTCAATGTTTTATCATATTCATTTTCACTCAACATATTAATATTTCAGTAACTCCTAGCATTTATCTAGAGCCCATACTCGATGCTAAGAAATAGGGAGTTACAAACTTAGTGCAATTCCAGAGCTCCTCGCTCAACACTAATTCTAGGATATATTTGTAGGATACACCTAAGGATACAATGGCCAAGGATCTGATATTCCAGAGCTTATTCTCAACATCAACTTAGAGTTCTCTAGAGCTTATGCCCAACACTTCCAATTCTTATATTTTCATGTGCTTTAGATATTCCTGCTCAAAACAAAGGTTTCGTAGCTCATGTGCTGCAAAGCCTCTTGCTCAACACAAACATCAAAATACTCATGAGCTTCATAGCATCTCAATCAATGCAAAAAATTAAATACTCATGTGTTTGAGAGCTTCTCGCTCAACACAAAACATCAAATACTCATGTGTCTCAGAGCTTTCTCTCAGCACAAACATCTAATCAATTAGGTCCTTCAAGGTTCACCCCCAACATATTAAATCATATACATAAAACATATGAAATTGGCTTATGCCCAAAATATCAAACATATCATCATTCTCATGTGCAGTGGGGTCTTATTCCCAATATACAAAATAAAACATCAAAGCAACATCATAAGAAATGAGGCTTATTCCCATAAGTGTTAGGTCAAAAATTCTTGATATTACATTTAGAAATTTTCCACAACATTATTGTGCTTGGGATGGATGCACAGGCATGCCTAATTTGGAATGCTTCTGTAATTACTAAAAGGTAGAGGAATCTATCTCTAAAATGGAACTCATCCAATAATGAATATTTTATTGAGAATATTTGTCACCAAAGCTTAAGGACCAAACGGGATCTCAACTATGTGTCTTCTTCTTTCTACATTGTTTTCATCCTTTTCTAGATAAATCATTAGCATGCACTCAAATGGATAGAATCTTGGAGAAGAGGTTTCTTTTATGAACTCAATGAACTCATTCACTATACTATGCTCAAAATGATAAAGATGGTTAGAAGGCTCCAAGTAATGGTTCAACCAAGATAACAGAAGAATTGACAGCTCAATTAGATCTCCTTTTACTCTAGTTTCCAATAAGAAAAATAGCACCTCAATTTGATTTTCCAATAGAAATTTATGTCCTCTACAATACAATGACTTTTTTTCTACCAAATATATTCAAAACCTGCTCTGATAGCTCCTTCAATGTCACCGTAACCAAAATGGACACTACCACAACAACAAATATTGATAGTAACAGATATAAAGAGAAAAAACAAATGGTTGGGGGAAACCGCACACCTAATATGGGATTCCTTGGAATTCCTAAAATATAGAGGAAGACATCTCCAAAATGGTACTCAACTGATTAACAAAAATATCAATTTATGGTAGAAATTCATTTTGAAGTATATTATTTAATTTATTGGTTTTATCATTATCTTCTCATAATAGTTATGGAAAGGCATATTACAAATGTCAATATATACTTACGTAAATATTCTATTTAAGTACATTGTTTGTCAAAAAATATTTTAGGTGGTAGTTGCAATAGATTATGCATGTAATTTCATTCATTTCAAACAATGTTTTCACATAGATAATGGACATATTAGTCCATTGGTCATAGAGGAGTGGCATATTTTTGATGATAAAGAACCAACATGAAATCTCTCTAACCATCATTTCTAGATCTGCATGAACATATCTCATAATTTTATTTGTGTCTACAATTTTCCAACCATGTGGTTTATTGTTGTAACACTAGTGTGTCAATTAGGTAATTTTTTTTGTGAGAATTGTATTTCACATGTCTTTGTTTTGATTAAAGTTTTTAAATTGTACATATTTCTGGTTGGAAATTATTTTGGTTCTAAGTTTCATACTTGAAATTAAATTATTGTTAGCAAACATCTCTTGTATTCATGGCTATTTATTTCTTCCCCATCAAAAGAGACACATTCGTTGTAGGTGGAGAAGATGCTATTTGAGGGAAAGTCCGAATTTCAATATTTGATGGTATTTCAGGTTTGTCTTCAAATTATCAAATATGGGACCATGTCAATCTTCATAATTCATAATAACTTAAATTTGAGTCTTTTTATTTTTTTCCTTTTTACAATTTTCTCCAAATATCATTCAATCTATTCATAACTGCTCTTGATATTCTGGTTGAAGTCAGTAACATATGGGAAAATACTTGTGCTGGATGGGGTAATTCAGTTGTCTAATAAATATGAATGCGCATACCAAGAGCTGATAGCTCATATTCCTCTTTGTTCTATCCCATCTTCCAAAAAGGTATTTCTATACCTCTAATCATGGCTGCATAATCTGCATATCGAATATGCATTTTTATACTATAGATAAAAAATTTCGTTGTAATCCAAATTACTCAATGCTCCCAATTGTTTTTTTTTCAGTATCTCCATTTAAAAAAAAGGATGCATTCTCTTTTGTTAACCTCCTCACTAAATTCCTATGTAGGCAATCACTGGGAACGATTCATGCAATATTCCCATGCCAAGACAAGTTCTATATGGTTTTGGAAATGTGTCCCTAATTAAGAATATTTTTTTCCATGTCACAGCTTCAGTTGAATCATTATTCTAAAAAGCATTATCCAAACTTCAAGCACTGTCAGGTCAAAGGATTTAATTCTAGAAGAATGAAGATCCTTTATTATTTAGCTTCAAATATTTTAAACACTTCTGATCAAAATATGTATGTTGTTGGTTGTAGGAGCTTCATTATAAATTTTGGGTCATCTATTCAGATCTGTTGTGTTCTAATAGGAAAAAATTTATACCTATACCAGATGTACGATTTTTTAGTCCCATTGATGTACTTGTTGTAGTAATTCATTGCACATGAATACAATCAATCTTTTTTTTGTCTACCACAATTGCCATAAGTAAGGAAATGAATGATATTTTATGTTTCTCATTAACACTTCATTCTCATTTCAGTCGAGATGGATTTGTATATTCCCATGTATCTAATTCAAATGGAAATAAGCTACAGAAGCCTCATCCCCATCACCCTTCATTCTATACAAGGTTTTTATCGTAATGTGCATTGGGAATCATAACGTTATGGGGAGGTGTCTTTTTTGGAGCAAAATACCTCAAGGAATTACAAAGACCAATCTGTACTTCTAGGTAATGTTTGATGTTGTCATTGGTGTTGGACCAAGGTATAAAACTATACATATGAGGAGTTGGGAGGGCCAATCCTTCAAGCAGAAAAGGATGGTATCAATACTAGATTACTAGATTGGAGGAATTAAGGAAATCATGGGAGGTGATTGGATACATTGTGATGCTTGATGATTGGATAGATGGGAATGGTAGGACCCTCCTTAATTTATTGGTATATTTTCACAATATTACAATGTTATTTAAATCAGTTGATGCATTTACAGATGTTAAAGATGCGACATTGTTGTATGAATTATTGGATGGGTTTATCCAAGAGTTATGTGGCCACCGACAAATTGCTAATGGAGAGGAACCCCATAGTTTTTGGGACTCTGTGTTCCCCATTGCATTAAGTTGATGCTTGAGGATGTGGGAAAAATATCCTTTACTAGGGAGGCCATGAAGTAGGCTAGGAACATCAAAAAATAATATATAACTAGGCATTTGTTCTTATCCTCATGAGGAAATTCACAAGAAACATGGAGATTTGACATTCTAAATTAACATGTTTTGTTGGTAACTTCATTTCTTTTGAGTGTTTGCACCATTTCCAATTCAAGGTGGAGTAGATGTTTTTTTTCGATAAGTTGCATGACTATGCATTTAGAACAAGAGATGATGGGGATCCATCGCTAAACTAGTGTACACCGATTTATTTTGGGAAGCGTGGAGGGAGTGTTCATGGTTTGTGAACCTTTGTGTGAAGGTTCTTTGCTTGGTTGATGGGTATAATCTTGCAATGGGTTACTTTCATGAGGCCATCGATAGGACCAAAGAGGCTATCCAATCTGATTATTTCAGAAAGAGTACCCTTGGATATGAAAAAAATATTATGTTTTGGATTTTGAGAGATCAATGATGGACAAGGATGCACCATAGTCCCATTCATCCAGGATCGTTTGTCCTCAACCCTATCTTTTCTTACTCGTGTAATTTTTATTTCGATGGTGAGATTATGGAACGAACCCTTACGTGTGTTAAAAGGATGGTACCTAATCACGAAGCTCATAAAACCATTAATCACAAGATGGGGATATATAGGAATTCCAAGGAACTATCTATTTTTGACATTCGTATCCAAGAAAGGATTATTTTAATGCAAATAAATTCATTAGAATTCAAAATTTTAAGTACATGTTTAATTTTAAACATGAATTATGTTTTCTTTATTTCCTATTTGCTACTGTAATGAAATGTAGTTTACGCCTTTTTATCTTTTTATCTTTTGTAGATGTTTGGTGGATAAATGGTAGTGTAAAAGCACCCCTTTTATAGAAAATTTCTATTCGGGTGTCGAGCCACACTTCTAGTGCTTCAGGTTGCGAGTGCAATTGGAGTTTATTTTAGAAAATACACACAAAGAAGCATGTTAGGTTGAGACTTATAAATTACAATATGTTAGAACTTAACATTATAATTATTATAATTTATGACCGTCACATTCTTATTAATTTATTAGGACCCTTTTCCCAAGTTAGTCTCATGTTTGCAATTCCTTAAACATAGGTTTTATGTCCACTACAATCTTTGAAAGTTGGAGAGGAAGTTGAGAAATGCCCAGTGTGGATACCATTTCCTAGTGAAACATTAACATATGGTCTTAGTGGAAGCTGGAGTACAAGATTCCTACTATAGATGAGGCACCTGAGTGGTTATAGGAACAACAACAACAATAGAGGTAGGGGTAGGGGAAGATGACCCACAACTATTTTGGGAGCAGAACAACATTTGACACTGAGGATGGTGCTATGGTAGGCTCAAAACCACCTTATACACATTTTGATGCACATACATAGATGAGTAGTTGTTAGATAGATGGTGCAAGACCTAGTGGTAAATGAGTCATTACATTTTCCTGTAAAAAAGGGGGAGAGTGGAATTGATAGCTAGCTGCTAATGTTTTCGTTGCATATGAATCATGATTGTGATATATATTAGATGTATTTTTGTATTGGTTATCCCAGTTTAAGTTCTTGATTGGATGACTATATCAACTTTGATGTATCATTTGGCATTCACTTCATCATATTTTTTTTATCTTATAACCAAGCATAAGAATATCTTGGAAACTTTACCACCATAAACAGGGTAAAATGATGATTCCTAAGTTCCAATCACTTCACTCTAAGGGGATCAAGATAGTTGAACCCATGACCTCCCCAACTTAGGGAGATAGATCTCATGTTTGGCTCACGACTACTTGAGCTAACCCCTAGGTCTATCCACTATATCATATATATATATATATATATGTGTGTGTGTGTGTGTCTTTTCCATATTTATGTGCCAATGTGATTATTTTGATGTTGTTGTTTATTTTGAAAATTTTAATGCTTATTATAGTTTGCATATTTTCTCCAAATTTTCATCCAATGTTCCCAATGTGATGATTGCTAGACCCTTGCAAATTTTTGTTGATGCCAATTTTTTTATCAGTAATTTTAACTCTTGATGGAGAATCATTGTTAGAGTGACTTTCATGATCTATCTCATAAACCATCTGCAGAATGCAGAAGGCACAATATATACTTTTGAAAACATGCAAAGAAGAATAATTTAGAATAACCTTCTGTCACCTTGTATTTATATGTTTTGTAATACATATGAAAGGGTTGGCTCCAACCCTTTATATTTAGTGAATTCTTTAATAAAGGTCGTCCCAACCCTTCATATTTGTGAATATTTTCACAAGATTGGCCAACCCCTTAACATTATGGTTTCATGGACATAAAAGGGCTCTAAATGGGTCACTGGAAGGGGTGAGTAGACATCCATGCTTATGCTATTAATTTGTCATGATCCTTATGCAAGGAATGGATTAGGCTTAAACCTGATTTTGGTTAGCATCAACCCTCAATAATGAATATCAGATGATGTGTAAAACCTATATGTAATATTCCATAATATTTTGTGCCTTTTCTGAGTATTTTGGTTGTTGATATCATTCCCTGTTCAAAATCTAGGCACGCCTTATAGTAGGAACATACCCTAACTGCATTTATTTTTTTAGTGCTTCCCAAGTTCTCTCTAACTCCTTTACAATATGTGCAATGGACCAACACTAATCAAACTTTAACAAAAATACCTCAAGGGAAAAGAACGTCTCAATAAGTGTGGGAACAGGACTCAGCCTGATCCTAATCTTTCCATGAAAGTACAGAGCCTAAGCCTCAAGTGAGTAAAATATAGTGTTAACGGGATGGAAAAACCATAACCTAAAAAGTGAAAGGATTAGAGTGAGGTGACATTTGGAACTATTCCCAGGAGTATTCTAGAATCTTTAGTTTTGCAGGAAATAATTTCAGTGATGACAAGTTCTAAGGCTTTTGGAACTGGCTTCAGAATGTCAAAACACCAAAGATTATTGCAAACTTCATATATGTTGCATTTTGGGGATTCATATTTAGGATTTTATCATGATCAGGATATCCCAGATTCTTCTAGTTTTGTCGAAAATAATATCCAGTAATAACATGTTCTAAGGATATTGGCATTGACTTCAGAATGTCAAAACAAAAATATGATTGCAAACTGCATATAAGTTGCTTTCTGGGGGATTCAAATTTAGGATTTATTGTGATCAAGATATTTCTTGTTTTTGTCTCTTTGTTATTATGTTGAGAAATATTGTATTATATTCTCAAAATTTCGATTTCAATTTCATCTTGAATTTTAATTTGAATTTACATTTATAATTTTAGTCGTTCTAAGATTTACTCTTTTGTGTGTTGGTTAGCTTGTGTTTTTTTCGAATTGATTGGGATCAGTTTAACATGCGGAAAGGATTGGATGATTTGTTGATTATAATATTACAGAGGTGAGCTTTATAGAGTGTGATCAATAAATTCCCAATGGAATCTTAACAGATGTCACAACTTCTAGAAAAGGGTGAATGTGCGGTAGAGCAAAATGGTTGGCCCTACAAACATGAGTTAGAGTTGCCTTATGAAAGTAGCATGGGTAATGATCATCTTTGTGAAAATGATAGTGAAACTAATGACAAGGGAGAATATTATTTAGATGATGAAAATGATGGAAAAATAGAGGATGATGATCCTATTCTTCCAATGTGCCTTATTATTGATGGTAGGATTGAGCATGCCTAGAATTTTGATGTAGCAGTTTGTAGAGAGGATAGTATGTTGGTTGAATCGGAGGGAGAAATTCCATGGTATAACTTTAGATGAACTGTTGGCTTTGTATGAGTAGGGGGGTTCCCTGGAAGATGATGAAGATAATAATGATTGGAGCCCTTATGGAGATTTTTCCGTTTGTACCAAGTGGTTTTTCATTAACTGCACTATGCCTAATATTGATGAAACTCTTCATTGTAATGTATGATGCAACTTCTTTCTTCTATGTCCTTGAAACATCAATACAGCTTATGATTTCTTCAATGGCTTAATTTTATCTTAAATGTCTATTTAAATATTTATTTGTCTTTGATATTAGATTTGTGTGTCCCATTGAAGTTGTGTGGTGAACCATATATGGTTTTGTAATAAATACTATAAAATCCACTGGAAACAAATTGTGTTTGCTACAAATGCAATTCAGTGTAGGGACAGTGCATTATGAGGAGAGTACTGTTGGAAGCATCAATTTACTTCACTATAGCACTTCCCTTGAATGAATTATAGAACTTCTTCTCTTTCATCTTTACAGCCTTCCAAAATGATCACAAAGAAATTCATTGAACCATTTGAGCATGCCAAAGACCACACTCTTGTTATTTCCTTAAAGGAAAGCTGCTGCAGGATTTGGAAAAGGTATTTATTTGAAATGTCATTTGAAGGAGAATATGCCAATAATTATTTAACAAACCATCATAAACTTCTAGGTTAAGGAAACCCCCTTTTCATATAGAATGACATATTTAGGGCTATTGTTTTAGGCTATACCTATGGACAAGAATCCAAAGAACATTTCTTAATGGTCTGATTAAGGAGGTGTACATCAACCAAGAGGATTTGATGTGCATTAGCTATGTTTTCATGTTGAACAACGCCCTTTATGGGTTAAAACAAGCACAACATGCATGGAAATCTAGTATTGATGAGTACTATTCAAGTTTGGGTTTCACTAAAACAGATGCAAATTCCAATCTTTGCTATTTTGGTGACAATTCTAATATGCTTGTTTAGGTTTGTATGTACATGATCGTATACCCACAGGAAGTTTAAAGAAACTCATAGCATCTTGCATGGTAAAGTTAGATATTCAGATTTAATATCTACTTCCAATTTTTCTCTTGTGAAGGGATTTTCTAGAATTTATATTCAAGTTGTTGAAACTTCTAGATAATTTCTCAAGTAATGTCTCTATCTATTTACACTTTTGTTATGACATGTTTTAGAGTACACTCGAGCAATTCCTCTTTTTTATGGGGAACTGTTCATATTTAGACTCTTCAATGGGCATAAAAGGTTATGATTTTTCTTCCCTTACTTGAAGTATTTAATGTTGGATAATGCAGAGGCCTTTTACTTCATTGTTCAAATTGGATAGATAGTATAGAAAAGTTATTAATTCCTTTTTCTTTGATTTCAGGTATTTTACTTTGTAGACTAGGTTAAGCAATAGTTAGATGACCTAAATCTCTTTCAATATTTTATGAAGATAACTGTAACTAGTGCAGTAGGAGTAGGGGCTCTGGCACTTTGACTGGGCATGGCATATGGCTATATCTATCCTTGGATTGGACATTTCTACTCACTTCTTGATCCAACATATGAAAAATATTATATACCAATCATTGCCTTTGTCTTAGAGCATCAACCAACATCTTGGTCATCATTTATGTTTGAATTTCACATCATGATTTTCTTTTTCTCGGCTGGGCTCTACTTTTGTTTCAAAATATTAACATATGCCACTATTTTTGTTGTGATATATGGCCTTACTAGATTATATTTTTCTAGAGTGATGATAGAGTTGATCCTTGTCGCAGCTGCAACTATGTGCCTTATTAGAGCCATATCAATATCTTCAACTATGAAAAACTTGTCCAGTTTGGTTAGCACAAAGTTTATATCTACATCTATGGCTGCTAGAAAAGGGTTAAGTGATTTCAAGGAATCTTCCAAGGTAAGAAATTGTTTTTTGGTATTTGAGTGCCAGACGTTGGATAGTGATAATATTTGAATGTTAACAAACTTTTCTGGATAATGCTAGCTATGTTCATAATTTTGTTTTAGCTCGAGATTGAGAATTGAGCTTATCTTTGCTTCTTCATTAAAATAAATGATTTTGAAATTTATGTTTTTCTATTCATTTTATTCGTCAAATTTCTATCGAGGATGTTGTCTTTGAAGTTTCTACTATTAAATTTCTGCAAAGTTAAAATTTACAATACTTTCCAAAAAGAGGGAGTTATAGTAATTTGCATATAGAAGTTCTACAAGACACAATACTCTTGAAGAGAATGTTAATAGTAGATATGTATTGAAATTTCCTAACTAAGTCTAGATCCATTTAAAGTATTTGTATTCTGTTCAGTGTTGTTCTAGACTTACTTTTCATATTTTATGTGGTTTTTCACTTATCTAAATGCTTGCTTATTTGTTGCCAATATAATTAAATCCGACATATGAATCTACAAATGGTTGATTTATTCTGAAGTTGGAAGTATTTTATTTAAACCAGTAGTACAAGAATCCCTGATTAATTGGCGAGTAAAATAAAGGTTGTTTTGACCAGTTCTAAAAAAAAGTTGTGTTTGGCCTTTTTTTTTTTAATTTCCCAATGCTTTCCTAATTTTTTTTTTTGGACCCTTGCCTAATTATTGTTGTAGTGGGAAGTAAGTGTCACACTACCACCCAGTTTTCAAGTGAAAACTGTGAAAAGGAGGGGGAAGGAAGAGAGGGTAGGCCACTAAGTTAATTAAAGGATTTTTTTATTAATGACATACGATGGGATATGGACTTATATGCGAGTGAATTAAGTTGATTGGAAGAACATATAAAGTATAAACTAACAACAGAGTAATCAAAGAGAAAACAAAGGATTATTTGTTTATTAATGACATACGATGGGCTATGGATTGATATGTGAGTAAATTAAGTTGATTGGAAGAACATATAAAGTATAAAATAACAAGAGAGTAATCAAAAAGAAAACAAATCTTGTTTATTTCCCTCTTTATCTTTGGTGATCTAATTAGTCTACATGCAAGAAAACAAAAGTAGATAATTTTTCCTAACTAATCCTCAGTTGAACTAAGTGCAAACATCAATTGACAAGCATTAGATTCATTTCCCAATTTAGTTTGATGTACGAGCAAATGGGAAGGGGTTTTAGGGTTTATTTACTACGTAGGTGGGTGACAACCCTTAACTAGATGTGAAACTAATTTGACCCAACATGCACTAGGGATGTTGTAGTCCTTGTTTAGCATGTTGCATCTTGTGGAGTCTATTTAGTATTTATAGAGGTTTCTTGTGCTCATTTTCAGCCTCCTTTAGGCTGAAAATGATATTCTAGAGTGTGGGTTAAGGATGCCTCTGCACATTTGAAATGATATTCTATTTGCTTGATATATGATTGTCCTAAAATACTGTGATTTGTGGCAGCAATGGGATTTAAAGATCATCCTCATTTCTGGACTGTTTTGATTAATACCTTGAGGTGTGTATTTGTCTCACTCTTCCCTACAACTACCTTTCTATCAATTTATCATTTATGTACATTGTTTCGTTAGCGACTTGTCTCCTAAGAGACAAAGTCTGATCATAATAAATATCTGAGTATATAAATGAAGGTATAAACCACATTGTTTTCTTCATTTTTTCCATTTATAATTTTATTGCATGTGCTTGACTAATTATGTTGTACATCTATGGGACTTTGCATCTAGTAGATAGGTATAGTAAATTGATACTTTCATTTTTTCAATTTCTTTTTGTTTGTTTAAACAGTGGCATTCCAAGTGGGCATTTTGGACAAAGTTGAACAATTGTGGGAGATTTTCTAGTTCTCATCCGAGGTATAAATGATAGTGGGATTGGCATAATATATATTTAACTTTTATTTTATTTTATTTATATATCAATATCAACATGGTTTCTTGCCTTGATTGCAGGCTAGTGGTTGTTTAAGTCACCTCTGAATAAAATGATGACATATGTATTCATACTTCTTGTCAGCAAGCAAATGTGAAGGTATTTTTGCTAATATTTCATCTCATTTCATTTCCATTTATCTAATGGCTAAGAGTACTTAGAGTTATTCCCATTCTTCTTGATGTTAAATGGAATTAGTTGTATATTTATTTTTACTATTCTATATACATTTGGGTGATGAGTTGCTCCATTTTCTCAGCCTTTGCTTCTATATAAATTGAAATTATCCTTTCCATGAAATCATCCACCACTATCTTCAAGTTACTTATGATTTTTTTGTCGAATTTATATATCTTCACATGACTCTAGATGACTCGCTATATATTTTAACATTACATGCATGCTTGTCATTCCTATAAATTTCTGTTTTTCTTTCATTTTGCATCATTCAAGCATACAAAATAATGATTATATAGTTACTATAGATACATAATGGCTTACCTTGTAACATTCCTTCAAGTCTTTGAAATGTATTTATTAAGTGCAAAACAGACTTGAAGTACTAGTACATGGTAAGCCATTATGGATCTATACTAACTTGATAATCATTATTTTTTATGCTTGAATGATGTAAAATTTGTTTGAATATCATCTTTATCAAGGAATAACAAATTCTTAAAGGGTTCTAGTTCAATGGTAGAGCACCTACCTAATTATATGCAGGAGGTTGGTGGTTTGAATCGTCCATGTCTTATCATAAATTAGTGTCCATGAAAATGACTAAATTCGCATATATACAACTATTAGTAGCTGATATCCTATGTCTTATAGCGCGACTAACATTTAGTCATATTTAGTGTAGCCATTTATATGCTACAATCTAGTAGTTTATTTAGTCATATATTTGGTCATTAATTGTTGCAATCAATGACTAAATCAATTACTAAATCTGTGACTAAATCCATGACTAAATCAATGACTAAATCAATGAATAAATAATTGACTATCAATAACTAAATCAATGACTAGTGTACTAGTGTTGATAAGTACATCAAAGATGAAGCTGCAGAACCAACATAATTTGAATCTAAGGAGAAGCATGAACAAGACCTAATAAAGGCAATGAGGATCATTGTTGATTCTATCAAATATCACTTGATCCCTCAAGTGTCATTTAAGAAGACACCAAAGCAAATGTATGATACACTTTCCATAATGTATGAGGGAAGGAACATCAACAGGAAGATGAATATGAGAGCTCAACTAAAGGGCACTGAGATGAGTAAAAGAGAATCAATTCAAGATTAATTCACAAGGGTCTTCGAGTTCAGGAAAAACTAAGTGATATTGGAGACACCCTTGATGAGGATGACCTAGTTATGACTTCTCTCAGTGGTCTCACTAGAACTTGGGACTCATTCATAGAGACTCTGCATGCCAATAAATAAAGTATGAAGTTTGACATAGTATGGGAAGATTGATTTCAAGAAGAAGCTAGAGTAGCTAACAGATAAGCTCTGCTTAGAGAAGATGGTCAAACTCTATCCATCCCTACTAAAGGAAGCAAACAATCAAGATTCAATAAAGGTAGTCATAAAACTTCAAAGTAGAAGTTTCAAAAGAAAGAGAAGGATTATTCAAAGTATCGATGCTACAACTATCATAATATAGGACACCTTTCCAGAGAGTTTCCGTAAAAAAACAAGAAGAACAACAACATGAAACATCATGCTCATTTAGCTGAAGATGAGAATGAGGAAGAAAGACCTCGAAAGAGACTAATAAAAGAAGAAGATGTAGAAGAACATGTACTATTATGTACACTCTCTGGGTCTGTAACACTTGGAGAAGATACATGGCTTATTTATAGTGGTGCTTCAAAGCACATGATAGGGAAGAAGAAAAATCTATCAAGACTTGAAGAAAATAACTATCCTCATAAAGTGTCATTAGAATATGACTATCAATATACCATCAAATATATTGGTGAATCAAGATACAAGCTTGACTCTGGGACTTCCATGAAGATGATTGAAGTGCTATATGTACCAAGTTTGAAAAAGAACTCAATTTCCATCTGATCTGTAGATAATAAAGGATATAGAGTTTCTTTCATTTTTGGGAAAGTGATTATGTGGCCCAAATAAAATACACTTGAAGATGTTTTGGTCATTGGTGAAGAAGGAGGAGTAATATACAAACTCAAATGACATCCATAGATAACCCTTTTCCATGAGACTACCAGCTCAAGTGAAATGTGTCATAGGAGGCTTTCTCACATCAACTACAAAGAACTTCCCTATGTGAGCAAGGTGGTAACAGGGTTACCATATCTAAAGATTGATCATGAGGGGACTTACAAAAGATGTCCAAGAGGAAAGAACGTCAAGAATCCCTTTCTAAAAAAGTGAAACAAAGACTAAAGGTGCATTAGAACTAATTCATGTGTATGTATGTGGTCCTATTCCCTCCATATGGTTAAGTGGATATGAATATTATGTCACATTTATTGATGACTATTCAAGAAATACTTAGATATACTTCTTGAAGAATAAGAGTGAAGTGTTTGGTAAATTCATGGAATGCAAATCCTTGATAGAAAACCATTCGAAAAAGAGAATCAAGACACTGAGATCAAATAATGGTGGAGAATACACTTCAAAGGAATTTGAAGCATTCTGTAAGGAGGCAGTATTCAAGAGGGAACTAAACAATTGCTATAACTCCCAATAGAATGGTGTTGCAAAAACAAAGAGTAGAAATATTATGGAAGCAATGAAAACAATGATTCATGACCAAGACCTCCCCATGCACCTATGGGATAACGCAACGAGCAAAAATGTATATGTGCAGAATAGATTATCTCATAGTGCTCTTGGATTCAAGACACCTGAATAGATGTATACGGGAAAGAAAATTGAAGTGATCGATCTAAATATATTAGGATTCAGGTGAATCCATGAAGGTGGGTGTCTATTTTGGGGGGTCTTATGAGAAAATAAATTTGTTTTTTTCATGTTTTTCAACTTTGGGTGAACGAAAGTGATATTTTCATTTAGAATTTCACTTTCAAGTAGAAACATAACTTTTAGAGGATTATGTTAGCTTTGTATTCATAATTTTTTCAATTTTTTTTATTGAGATGTGATATTTCATTTTGAAAAATGTTTGACAATGTGTCCTTATAAAATGAAAGGAATAAAAAATAGACATGTTTGGTTGCGCCCCTAAAATCATTGTTAAACTTGTATTTTGAAAAAACAAAATATGTTACGAAAATCTACAGACAATATACTATTGCGATGACTATAAGTTTGTAACCAACATATCTATACACTAATTATAATATTTATTTGAATTCGATCAATGGGGAAACCTTGTTGATTTTCAACATGTGTTTGGTTGCATCACTTTTCTCTCAATTGACTATAAAATTTAAAAATCTACGAATACCCTTTTGAAGTACACACTCCAATTAAGTGCACCATATTTGCTTAAATTTTTTAGGTGGTGTATTTTTAAAGCTATATATTTTTCATTTCACCGCATGTTGAAAGAGATGAAATGAAACTTGACACATGTTAAGAAACAAAAATAAATAAAAATAGCGGATCTCACCTATACACAACAAAATCTATACCTACGGAAAGTAAATTCAATGACGAAACTAATGGTATCAAGTCCAACAGTCAATTTGTAGTGTAAGGTATCCATTTTACCTTCCAAAAATGGAGAAACCTAAAAACATTGTGCAGGTTTCAGGTCTCAGAGGTTATTCGGCCAAACAATTATTTATCCGAACAATTATTCAACTGAACAATGTTTTTCCATTACGGAACCATTATTTACAACATGTTATCACCTACCTTGTAGTTTCCTGCTTAAGGTGGATCCAGAATGGATGGTAGAAGGGCAAGCAACTAAGGGGTGGAACCATGACTGCCTAGACTCCCAAATGGATGGTTTTCATGCTAATCAAGGCATCCTTCACTTTAGGTTATCCTATTCCAGGACAACAATGGGGGAGACCTAGATCTGCTCCCGACAGGAGATATCAAACCTAGACACCGGAAGAAGATCAGATGGGGCTTCAGTGTACTTAAGGTGCAAGGTGAATGGGAACCCTAGTTCTAGGATTTGAGTACTAGCAACTGTCTTGGGAAATGCAAATATGATAGGGTGAGCACGAATAGAGGTGGGACTATCCAGTACCTAGAAATCAGACTCAATAAAAGGTGTTTGAGCTATCAGTGAATGTTGGTAGATGGAAAAGGATAAGAGCCTAAGGGCAGCGTTAGCTTGGATATCGATGCTTTATATGCATTGGGAAATGGAGTCAGAAGTAAGACAACGTTTGAGGAAACCCATTTGGGAAACACCTTGATCTACAAAACCAGAAAGCAATTGGTCGAGAAAAGCCAAGGTACAGAATACCCAGCTCAGTAGATAGCTAGCTCTAGGGCCTAGGAAGACAAATATAAAGTTTTAGGGGGTACTGGAAGGCTGATGGCTTAGTTTTGAGGATGAGAAGAGATCAAGGAGACCTGATCTACAAGCCCAAATCAGGAAAACAATAGGAAAATCAGATCTAGAAAAGTCAAAATATGATGATGGGGCTAGAAGGCTGAAAACTGATTTTTTCAGATCTAGGGAAAACTATGATGAATTAGCACAGCATTGAAGGTGTTCTGGGATGCTTGGGACCCAATCTATCAGCCTATCCTGTCAGATTTCAGAAAAACCTACTTCCAGAAAGGGCCAATTTTTCAGTGAGGGTGCCACGATAGTTTCAGTCTATTTTTCATATCCCAATCAAACTGTTGAGCCTCTTGACAGCATTGGGGTTGATTTGGACTTCCCAAGACCCAATCTATCTATTTGTGAAATCAAAAATTAGAAAAATTCAAAACCCTAGCAGGTCAATTTTTTCATTGGGGGGTTATGTAGTTTTCTGTTGAAAAATTAGATCTAGGTCAATCTATGAGGAATTTGACCCGCATTGTAGTGGATTTAGTTAGTGGGAGGCCCAATATATGAAACCCAGATATGGTTTGGCAAAAGATCAGACGGTTCCCTGATTATTTGATTTTTTAGATTTTTATGGTTTAGGAGTTTTCAGAAAAATAGTTAAATTTCAGCAAGGTACAATGGAATAAGATCAGAAAAGAAGAAAATACCTATGGATCTTACCTAGATAAGCTTATAGAAGTCTATAACAGTGACAATCCTAGCTATCCCATTCAATCCTAGAAGATCCCAGTGATTTCTATGGCATATGCAAGCTCCAAGCCATCAAAGCGCCCCCTACCTTGGATGACCAAACGTCAACCATATCAGATTTGCACATACAAAATAAATAAACTAAATGCTACAATACATTAAAATGAAGTAATTAAAGATCACAATGAAACTAATGAAAACCCTCCGATCCAAGATGAAGAGAACCGAGCGAGTTGAGGTCCCCCTACAAAAATGCTCCAGCCAAAATGTCCTCCTGTAGACAAAACAATGATAGCCACAAAAAAAATAGATCTCACGAGAATTTCCATGATGCTAGTAAGTTGAAGACAAGTTGCAGAGGACATCTACTTCATAACAGGACTATCCTGTCGAGGCGAGGTAGTGGACTTATGAGCTCATGGAGTGGGTGGAGGACTCACTATTGAGGAGTACAGGGTGAGAACATGAAGTTGGGAAACACTTTTACTTGATTTTTGACAAAACAAACTGCAAAATTTTATGTTTTTCAACTTCAACCCCTTCAAAATGATATCTCCCTTGGGAATTTCACTTTTAATTAAACACACAAGTCTTAATAATTGAATTAGCTACATAATCATATTTATAAAAAAAATTATCAACATATAGTGGGAAAAATTTGGAGGGCACCAATGACATATACTTTAAAATTTTAAGTATGAATCATGAGTGATCTGTGTGCCACCCATTTTTCTTAGAGAGAGTTATTCATTTTAGGGAAACAAAATTTATACTCATAGTATAGACAGATTGAAATTGTGCATGGACTATATTTTTAGGATTTTAGGACTTCAGAACTATTTTTTCTTATTTATCGAAACAACATAAGTTTAGAAAATGGTGCATTATCGACACATGTTGGTGAGATTCAATTTTATTTTTAGTGCGACAGTTATTGGAAAAACTAAAAGCACCCTTTTGAAGAGGACAAGTCAATTATGATCTCTATGAATATTTCAAAAATTTTGGTGTTGTCTTTGTTATGATATTGAATTTTCATTTCGGGTGATTTTCAGAATAACAAAATTCTTAAGGGATAAGGTTTAGAAAAAAATTATTAATAAATAGAAATTAAAATTGAAATGAAATAATTTTTATATCATTGGAAACTATATTCAGAGATGAATCCATTGCTACCAAGTCCAACAAATAATCTTTAAAATTTGCGGGGGTTTGAGCTTTCTGATTTTGCAGGTTCCAGAAAGATGCCAAATATTTTTGCAAGTTTTGTTGACCATGAACTCTTGGCCGAAAAAATATCTCCAAACTTTCGGCCGAGAGTTTAGTTCAAACTCTCATCTGAGAGTTTTAAAACTCTCATCCGAGAGTTTTTTAAAAATACAACGTGGTTATTGGTTCAAAATCTCTTCCTATAGTTTTATTAAACTCTCGACATAGAGTTTGAGGTTGACTTTTTTCGTGTTTTCATCCGCGTGACGTCTTTTTCTTCACTCCGTTTGTCATACAATTGTTTCACAACTTCACGTTTTCACCCTACATAGATTTTTATTGCATTCTTGACATAGAGAAGATTAGAAGTCAAGTTCCGTTGAATACTATCCAAAGTCTTAGTCTCCAGGTGATAGTTTTGGTGTTAGCAACAATAGCAGGTTTGGAATCACTTCATCAAGCTTCATGACCTCTCATGTTCCACTTGGTATAGTGCATGAGGCCTATTGTATATGATTGTAGCACATCATTGTTGAGCATAATGAAACAACAATTGATGGATTGCAAGCTAGGTAGGATAAATAACTTTGGGTACGCCATCATCCTGAGCACATTCTTCTTCGATAAGGTACTGAGCCTCAGCTATAGATTTTATGTCCCTCCTCATAGTCTATGAGATCTATCCCATACTCATTGGGAAGAGTTGATGTGTAGGCTAGGGGGAGGCAAGACACCTTCTCCCTTCTCAATTGAGTTCTTCCATTGGTGGCAATGACAGGTCATAGGCATAGACAACTACCCCTATGTAGGAATAGACTTCTGTGGAGATCCTGACATGCCCCTACCACCAGGATCTGCATATGGAAATATAGGTAATATACCATGTGTATGATTTTTAAATTAAATGTTTTTTGTATTTATGATGTATTACAAATCAAAAACATGTTTTTGGCGGTGAAAAGTACTGACATTAGGTAATTGTGCAGAAGCGGGTCCACAACGACTAGATGGTTTACCTCGACATCGATGGAGGGGAAGAGGTGATGATATGATAGGAGCAGATGTAGAGTAGATGCTCAAGAACATACATGGAAACATCACCCAACTAACTCACAAGATACCCATGGTGCATGTCGAGGACTTTCACGAGGCCATGCAGAGACATGTAGTATGTGGACCTTGTCCGTGGGTTAGACCATTCAAGCGATTGGCCAATGCAGTCGTACGTTATCATGATCAGCACTAAGGACCACATGAATAGATTCCTATGTAGAAATTTTTGTATTGTTCATGTGTATTTTGGAGGCTTGACACCCCATTTTTATACTTATGACATTTTGTACTATAACACCATTTTTTGACTCTATTCAGAAACAAAAAATAATAGTCACCGGTTTGTTGTATTTTCAAATGTGTATTAATGTCAATGCAATTTAAATTTTGTATGCTTCTTTATGGATTTGACAAGTGCCAATCTAATGTGAAATTTTCATATGAATCGACAACATGATTATAAAGTCTATATATGCGAATCTTTGTAATGAAATCAAA
The DNA here is from genome assembly GCA_001517045.1 of Pseudotsuga menziesii. NCBI lineage: Eukaryota > Viridiplantae > Streptophyta > Pinopsida > Pinales > Pinaceae > Pseudotsuga > Pseudotsuga menziesii. Next base: position 189,512 of record LPNX010132238.1, on the reverse strand, counting down.
TTACCGCTCCAATAATCTTACCTTCAATAATATTCTCAATAGTGTAGGATACATAACTCGATACAATCCATTTAACTGTGATACCACTAACTTGGAGGCGAGGATAACTTGAAGAGATTGGATACCATTATAGATAACATCTCACAATAATTCAATCATGACGCTATACTAAGAAACATTATTATATGACGATCAGAGACACACACCTCCCGAAGACACCAACCAACCCTCAAGTGCATAGATAACACAGATGGTTGATTCTAGGTTCTAGGTGTGGTGGTTGGAACGATCATCTAATCCTAAATAGACTGAATATTTTGTAGAATTTTTCCAGAATAGAGGAAGCATGTCAACAGAATGATAATGCTGCAAGAAGCAAAACAAACTATACAAGTTGTACCGTAATATACAAGATCGGCCTTGGCTAGCCATTAAGCATAATATTTCTTAAGATAGAGGCCATTTTTGGGTTCTAACAAGGATTTCCCTACATAATCCTCCAGCTCATAGGCTCCTTTCTCTAGGACACTTGTCACCACATAATGCCCATGATACATATGGTTAAACTTACCCACCCTGAGCGGTTCACTTGATTGATCCCATACAATACCAAGTCACCTTCACTAAACATATGGGAATAGAGAGACTTATCATACTAGGATTTAAAACAACACTTATTTACCTCTATAGCCACTACAACATCACAACAATGTTCATCCAGGTGCTCTAAGTGGACTCAATATTCTTCAAATTCCGAAGTATTAGGTAGGAACTCTATGGAAAGTTTTAATGAAGGAATCTCGAACTCAACTGGTAATACCGAAATCATCCCGTGTACTAACTAAAAAGGAGAGAACCCGGTGGAAGTCTTGAATATGGTTCAATAATCCCACAAAGCATGGTATAGCATGATATGCCAGTTAGTTTTTCTTTGTGCAATGGTTCTTCGTAAAATGGCTTTACGGGATTTATTAACTACTTCAATATGGACATTCATGTAAGTGTAATAAGAAAAAGAGTTCTCTTTCTTATATCCTAGTTTTGAAGTTAATTCTACCATCATCTTACTCTAAAAGTGCCTTCTGTGGTCAGTGACAAGCTCCTTCGGGATACTAAACTAAGTGATAATCTGGTTTAACACGAAGTGAGCGGCTATCTCACTATCAATTGTAATTGTAGGCATATCCTTGACCCATTTCGTGAAGTAGTCTATGACCACTATATTATGATTATGCCCCCTGAATGATGCTAGGTTTCAATTCATAACAAGGAAGGATGCGAGAGCATATTTCTCTTGAACACCTTGCAAGGAGTGGCATCACTTTATCTAATTAAAAAAATATTTGAAGATTGATGGCCAATAGTAATCTTATCTAATGATTTTTTGACCTATAGCAAGCCCAGATCAATTACCACCACACACCCCACTGTGGAAATCATTCAACATAGTCTTAACCTCATCGTGAGTAAAAAACAATGCAAAATGGAATCCACCCGTCGATGATACAATGTGTCACCAATAATAAGGTATTTCTTAGAATTATCATGTAGGAATCATCGTTCATCTCTTAGGGGATGAGAGGGAACCTTCAAAGTATACATATACATGATCATATGACCATACCAAGGGTAAGCAGTCGAAATAAGGAAAACATGATCATCTAGAAATGAATCCTCATGAACCCTATGTTCCTATAGATTAGGGATGCCATATATGAGCTCCAAAAATATCAAAAACTTCTTCGACTTCTCCGAAACAAACTCAAGGTCAAACTCTTGCAAAATAAAAATCCATTTATTATACTCCTCCCCAATCATTCATCTAGTCAAGAAAAGCTTAAATCAATTGATGTGAGCTATGTAATAATAGTCTAAAGAAGCAGGATATAGGGCCTCAACTTCTCAACTGCATGGACAATCGCTAAGGCCAATTTCTCAAAGTGACTATATCTAAGTTCAACATCAATGAGATTCCTGTCAAGATAATAGATAACGTGCTCTTGGAGCTCATCATTCTCTCAAAAAAGAACCATACCAATAGTCTCTTGACACACGATCACAAATAGAAGAAGTCACGGCTATAGTATGGTGGACTAAACACGGGGGGTTGATGACGGCTCTCTTAAGGGTGTGAAAGGACTCCTGGGTTTTATTATCCCATATGAATGAAGTACCCTTATTTGATAATCACATAAACCCCTTGGTCAAATTGGAATAATGTAATGTCCCAAATTTTGCATTGGGTGACAATGGGTTTCCTAGGGCCAGCACATGATGAGAGCTAGTCGGCAGGGTGGCACATCATTTTTGTTAATAAAGGCTTGGATGGAAAGATGAAAACGGGAGGAGCCTACAAGGTCTACAGCAAACTGTTGGATCTACTACAACCGTTGGTTCCAGGTATTTAGATACTAAATTCATGCATGGTATTATTGTCTAATTTACAAAAAAATTCATGAAGTTTATCAAACATGTACAGCTCATATTTCTACTTTAATATGTTAACAGTTCATATTTCTACATTCATATGTTTATAAAACCAATAGAACAAACATGGATATAAACCTGTAATATGATTTAAAATGTCTTGATTTTATTAAAAACTAACTCAGAATGAGCTTAAGATAGAGAACATCACAGAGAAATGGACACAGTTCTCTACCGATTAGGCAGAGCACTACAGATGGTATCAGAGTGACATAGGGTGGGAAATGCATCCATCCCTCTCAACATACTGGGTATATACTCCATCAAACCATACTGTGTTGCTATCGAGTTTATTGGTACGTGTCATCGTACCATCGCTTGGCAATTAAGGCTCTCTTCAAGATATGTATTGAGTCATACTTTTCATCGCACACTTGGCTATCACATAGCCCCTGTACCCTGCAGGTTAGCACTATGCAAACATGCATTCATAACAATATTAAATCAATAGCTGGTCCATATTATCAACATTATCTCCTTTCATCACATAAAATCATAAAATTAATCACATCATGGATGGGTGCCCATGTACCACATCATACATTTCACATCATATCAAGGATTACAATCAACTATATGTTTTATGAAATAAATAAATGAATCTGATGACGACTACCGCATGATAATCGCATAAGCACAATAATTTCATATAAATGATAATCATCATAACATCATAATCAAAGCATCTACATAGGCATGTTAATCGTCGTAACATCATGATCAAAGAATAATATAAGCATGATAACATCATAATATCATACTTATAGCATAATCCTGATAACATCATAACATCAGTAAATAATCAGATATAACATGCCAAAATATAGTTTCTGATGTATAGTTGAGTCCACAGATAATAAGTAAATACAGTGCAATAACTCTGAGTGATAAATATGCTAGAGTCAAAATATGGGGCACTACACCTTGGTCAAATTGGAATAATGTAATGTCCCAAATTTTGCATTGGGTCACAATGGCCAAATCGTATTTTTCCATATTCATGAAAGTTGTCAAAGCGATGCTAAAAGTCAAATAATTGCCAAGGAGGAAAATCACTAGCTTCCTAGGTTGGGGGTGGAAGCTTTGAGATTTGGAATAATGGGGATAATAAATGATATCTAGACATTAGAAGGGGATAAATATTTAATAATTTATCTTATTGAATAAATACAAGAGAAAATGGAAGTGGCAATAGAGCATGAAGACACATGGAGACTATGGGGCCCACACTAGCTAGAATTCCTATGTTAAATGGTATATTTCTCTAGAAAATTTGAATATATGGGAATCCTAATGTTTTGGGATGGATTATGAGGTTAATATAATTTTCCATATACTTCATAGATCGAATTTGGGATGGATTGTAACTTACATGGGAGAAGAAGAAACAAATGGGAGTTTCATGGACACTTGGCTAGATTCCCCTTACATTTATGACATCTATGACACCAATCATGGATATTATATGATATTTATGACACAATTCAGATATGAAGGATGAAATACTGACATACTGACATGTCAGTACTGAATAGAGCATCTTAGAGGTCGAATTTGGGAGTTGGAGAAGGCCAAGAGGCTCCTACTAAAATTTGGGAGAAGAGGGAAGGTGAAAAGAGAGGCCACATGGCATAGCATGAACAGCCACACTAATTCGAATTGGATTTGTTTTATGGATGGATTTTGAACCTTAGAATACCAATAATTTTTATAAAATACAGGAATCAGGAATGAGAAGAATCTTTTGTTCATTTCTGAAATTGTCATTTGTGAATTGTGAGAGCTAGTGGATGACTAGTTTTCTTGCTTAAGCCAATTTCGAGGGTGCAAGCTTCCCATCCTAGTTGGTGTTTGGAAATTCCACTAAATTATTTCATGGATATTTAATGGAGTATTATTTTCAGGTGTAAGCTACAGGAAATCATGTGGATTCTTCTATGGCAGCACTCCAACTATTTCCAGTTTTCACACCATACTCATGCCAATGGAGGGATTGCACTTTGGGTGAGCTATTGATCTCTTTGGGGAATATTATAATGCCAATTATATTATGTTATGATTTATATCCTCTGTATTTCACATTCAAAATACTCTCAGGTCGAAATACCCAAAATAATTCATGTGAAAATGTTGAACAATGAAGAAATAGTGTCATTTCCCCACTATCTTGTTGTGAACCGTTGTAATGCTGATGATTTCAAATTGGGAGAGCCTTTAATTATACATTTATGATTGGAATCAGTTCAATATTCTCTATTATTCATTCTCATAAATTTTAAATTTTAAATTCCCAATATTTGTATGTCAAAATGACTTTTAATGAGCAAACAATGACCATTTCCACTCTATGTTGATATATGCCATGACAATGCTTATTATTTCGAATGGAGGAATGTATCTCTCATAAATGTATGATGTATGGACTTTTATTAATTTTCATTTCAATTCTCATGTTCATTACTGAAGCATTGGAAGCCATTTTACTCATTTTTATTGCATTGGGAGAAGATTTGCCGCATTTTCCCCAAGGGTCGAAATTGCGACTTGGGAGTTGTTTTGGAAAGAGTCATAACAGACTATATAAACTGAACCATGATTCATATGAGACTTTTAAAAGTTCCCTTACACATAACCAGCCTCTGTTAATAAATTAAAGTGACTTTGGGATCATTTTTGAAGCCATTTCCGGCAATTACCAAGGGGGAATTGGAGCCCCAATTTGCTAGTAAAGACTTCTACTTTGAACAGAACATTAAACAAGTTTGTAAATGTAATTGGGAGGTAAAAAACCATACATGAGAATGATATTTAATTTATATTATAATTCATGTACCTTCATAGAAAATTTGGAAGCATTCGGGTCAATTTGGAGGTCTAGACATCAAAACTAGTCAAGAGCCAAAATTGAGAAAAAATTGGAAAATTGGGCATTTTAAAAAAATTCCAAGGACATTACAAATAATTGACAAAGAATCGACATAAGAAATTTTCCATCCCTTGGAGACTTTGAATATGTCAAATTTTGTGTGGGGGAGACAATCGAATTATTGTCTCACCATTTAGCAGATCGACCCTAATCCCTTCCTTTGATGCAATGAATCCCAACAAACTAACCACTTTCACGCAAAAGGTGCACTTTTAAGGATTTAACTGAATTTTGTACTAGCGAAATCTTTCAAAAACTAATTACAAATTATCCGGGTGATCCAGCCTCAACCGAGAGTGACCAGCTAAGTATTCCAAATAAACTTTGATAATATGTTTGAGGTCATGGAAAGAAAAAGTCATCACTCATTTAAAAGTGGATCTAGCATTTTTAAGGCCAAAAGAAATTTTCTGGTATGCAAAAGTATGTGAAGGAAAAATAAATGCAGTATTATGTTGGTCCTCAGGATTAATACGTATGTGGTACCCTGAAAATATGTCCATGAATGAGAAAAAATTTGTCCCTACACACTCATCCAAAATGTGATCAATGAATGGTGCGGGGAAGTTAGCTTTCGAACAAGTTCGATTCAAGTCTCGAAAATCAGTTCACACTTGGATGGTTCCCTACTTTGTATCTACTGGAATGGGATTGGACACCCATTAAGTCAAGGAAAATGCATAGATGAAACTAGCTTTAAGAAGCTTCTCTATCTCATCTTTAATGGCAGGCGCTTTGCGAGGATTCATTGCACGTAAGCATCGTCAAATAGGTTTAGCATTGGGATATGTTTTGATCTCATGTTCGACAATGCGATGGTCAATTCATGGAACCTCCTCATAAGAACAAGAAAATACGTCACAAAACTCTTTAAAAATATTGGTGCATCTCTTGACTTCATCAAGTGAGGAGTCTACACCCATGTACACATTCTTAATTTTTCTAGGAATTTGAGAGATGTCGATTGGAATTGTAGGATATAAGTTCACCATGTTCCCTTTGACATTTATACCATGAGTACCTAATGGGACCACAGGTTGACCAACACTCTCACTTTAGGTCATCCTAAAGTCTTTATGCTCGACCCATTCAATCTCTGGGAGAAAGTAAGAGTGATGATTCAACTCCTCCCAATGCTGTTATGGACCATTCACAGCCTCAAGAATCACTTCATATGAAGGAAAAATATCATCGAGGAAATCATGCAAGAATGAATATGTAACTACATAAGAAGGCGGCACAAAGATATCCTCCTCCTCCATCCATGAAGAGGAAGGACCCGGTTCTATAGCAGGATCAAGTGCATATTAATATGCAACCTATACTATAGACATTGAAATTCCCATCCTAGTAGTTCTAGTATCTTCATCCAAAGTGCTTGGAGAAGCAAGAGTTCATGGGTCATCCAAATACACAGTGCAAAGTGGGATCGAACTTATAGGTGACGAATCACTAGTAGGGTTAGAGCTGATAGCTAAAATTGGTGCAAAAATATTAAAAGTTCCCGTTAACGACAGATACATTCGGACACCAACATTTTTAGTTGTCGACTGAGAATTACCAATAACAGGGATATTCAATCTCGACGATTCAAAGGAACCAAAATTATCGAAATAAATATGTTCGATTGTCACAATTTGACACTCAAATGCAAATCATACTATGCAAAACACTAACGATATAATCACTTTCATAGTTGTTGGGTGAGGAAAAGCATGCAAGGAAGAATCTGATGTGCAAGCATAGGAGGAAAAATGCGTGTGCAACAGGGGAAATGCAGGTTAAGAAGGGAACGAAAGAATTGATGCAAGAAAGGAAAAGCATGTGCGCAACAGAGACAAGATAAGGATGGAAAGGATGCACAAAGTAGAGGATTGGTGTGATGAGGAAAATCACATCCAAAGTTGGTGGTAGAGGCAAGTAGAAGAGTTAAAGCTAGATAGGAGAAATTCAAGGAAGACTGCAAAAGGACGAGCAAGTAGAATACTAAAGGAAAATGTTTGCATCTATTTATGACCTGTAAAGATAGGATGAAAGACGTTTCCATGGCTAGTTATGGTTGTGGTTAATGTCTTGCAGGAATTTTGCGTCCAGTATGGCCTAGAGTTAATGTAACAGAGATATTTTGTAGCTACTTATGTCTGTAATAATTGAGTTTTACTCAATGGAACCTGCGCGGTCTTGTAAATACTATAAGTAGGAGGAGCCCATTCTGTATAAGGGTTATCTTGGAGAGGTGGCTTAATGAAGTAGATCCAGTTAGCTTCATGAAGAGTCTAGTATAAGTAGAAGGTTGTTAAGCTGTGGATCTGTAGTTGAGTCAGCATACCGTTTAGTAAAAGAGTCGATCCAGGATATGCATGATCAGTAGGAGTAGATAGAAGCAATAAACCAAAGAACATGAGAGCAAGAAGAGTTTGACTCTATTAGATATATCTCATAATAGTCTGCAAGTCGCAGACTGCAAGGTGCTATACAAATTTCTCATGCTAGATGAATAACACCTTGGTGTTTTTTCCCAGATGGGTTTCCACGTTATTTATTGTGTCAAATGTGTAAATGTTGTTGAATGTTGAATTTTTATGTGAATGTTTGCTTACTTTACATTATTACAGTTACTGTTGAATGTATGTCGCAATATTACCAATCAATGTATGAATGAATGAATGGTAAAGCATTGTCGACATGTTATGGATGAATTCATGGTTCATATGCTAAGTCACAATATAAGTCGTACATTGTAAAATAGAAGTAAGGAATGAGCTGCGTCGCATCATTGTGCCATTTGTTGAGTTTGAAGGATAAGGTTGTGTTGCACGCATGTTGCGGCACCCAGTTGCACCTTTGTCACATAGTTGTAAGACTCCATCCCTCTAGCCTTATCGAGCTCCTTGGCCATGGGCCAAGGGACTATAATCCCTTTCCAAATGCGGAAACATGGTTCTGGTAGTTACACATTAATATATCTCAGGTGAGTCTGTGCGTTCCTCATGAGTCTTGTCGATTGATCTTGCTCTATCAGGCCGATACCTTTTGGTGTCTTGTTGGTATTGTGTTGTTGTTGAACCTTGGGTCATGTAAGTAAGGAGATAGAGGCTAACAAATGGTTATGTTTTTGGGACCTATAATCATTTGAGTTGAGAGAAATGTTGTGGCATCTGACAAGGAATGAGATAGAGGACTGGTTGGATTCTAAGATGCTATCCTTTGCGCAAGAAGAGAGTGTCATATTGTGGTTGAGTGTAGCAAAATGGTTGGACCAGTACATATATTTTGATATTCATGAGATATTATTTGTAGAGTTCCCCATTGTACTGCATGAGTGCTTTTCAAGGTTGGAAACTCAACAGACAAATTTCTAGAGAAGAGAAGCAATTGAGTGTAGCGATCAGTTGGTTCAAGAGATAACCAGTGTAAGTAACACCATCTCTAGAGTTGTTGATTTTTGGGTCGATAGTATTTTGCAAGGGTGTATTACTGAGTTTGCAGTAGAGACTATAAACTCATATAGTGAGGCTGAAAGAAAGTTTTTCCAAGGACCTCGAAAATGGTATTTGTTGTCAATAAGTAAATGGATAAAGATGATTGTCTATGAGAAGTGCATCTTGCAGTTGAGTAGTTGAGTTGCATATACAAGGAGAGGGGATATGTCATGGATGATCTACAGATAAAATGGGAAATGATGGGCTGAGATGTTCCCAGGAAGTACAGAACCTGAACTATAAGCTGGAGTCCTAAGAAGTGGACAGAGATTCATATAATAGAAAAGGAGAAAGAAAGAGTAGCGTTGACAAACTCCTAGTTTCTTTGAATAGAGTGAGCATGAATCTCAGTCACAACTGGATGAAGGGTCTTACGATGAAGAGGAGGACTATAGCCCAATTTTTTAAGGAGAAGACGAATTCGAATAATCTACAGAAACACCAAGATCAGGATGCAACTACATCACACCTAGAGTATCGCCAGAGGTAAGGTATCGAGCCTAATCTCCTGAAAGATTTGTTAATATTGATAGTACTAGTACTGTGACTAGTGTGCAGGAGGGTACATCACCACTACATTCATCAGATAACCCCAACGCCAACCCAATGGAAGGGCATGATATTAGGTTACCCACATTCAATGGGAATGGATCAGAAGATCCATAGAGACACTAGTGATGCAGGAGCATAGACTCATGGAGATGAAGTCATCCATGACTTCGTCAAAATCAAATGGATCAAAGGAGACCTAGGGTCTCAAATTTGTAAATTTTTTTTAATGATGTTGAGCTGAATAAATTTGGAAGAGGACACTCATCCTTTCCACTTGTAAACTTTCAAGACAGATTTTGTTGGTCAATAGAGTGCTTTTAGTAGTTTGTTAGTGACTCATAGGGGCAGTAGCACCAAATAAGGAATATGATCCTTCCTTGTAAGATACGGGGAGCATAACAAAACTTGTATTAAATACAATTCTTGTCGTTATTTTAGGGGGGAGTTAGTTATCTCATCATAGAGCTTAGATAGCTTGCAGAGATTAGGTAGTTTAGAGGAGCTTGGATAGCTTGGACATCTTGTAGAAGCTATTGGATAACTCGCAGGGGGTTAGCAAAAGGACAAACAAAGAGTTTGTTACAAGAGATTCATTTGGAGAAATAAAACTTCTGTTTATTTCTATTTTTTTCTGATATAAAAACCCTCATGAATCCAATTCACTCCCTATGTATGATTTTGAGGAAGGTGTTCGAATGAAAATTGCCTAGGAGGAGATAATTTTACAGACTGGTAGATACATGTGTAAATTCGTAAGTTATTGGATCTTCTTTATATTTCCATTGATATCATACTCAGTCCATGAATACAAAGCTATATGTCCATTGAGAATCATTCTATGAATCCAGTGTAAAGTGTTAGTTTTTCATCATATAAGCTAGCATTATGATATTAGGATCTTTTCACTACGAGAATAACAAGCACAACAATAAAACATAAGCACATCACAAGAGACAAGAGACACAAAGAGTTTTCCTCTGGGAAACCATAAAGGAGAAAACCCCATAACTTCCTCAGAGATAGAATTAGCGCCAAAACAGTAAAACTAGAAAATAGTAAGATGATCTCCCGACAGCAGCAGTCTCTCTCTCTCACACTGAGAGAGATTCTCCTCTCTCACTCATGCGCCCCAATGAGTGAGTGTGTGTATTGCAAGTGAGAAATAGAGAGGCTCTCACTCTCTATTTATATTCTTCCATTCACTTGAAGTGCACTCCAAGATGTCAGCCTCACTTAACAATTACTTACTAGAGCTGACATCTCTAGGAGTGTCTAATAACCCTAGTGCCCCACCACTTGTGGGGACTTTGCCTCCTCTAACCAATAGGAGGGTGAAATAATGGTGGGGACTATTGCCCTGACTTCCAATGACTCACCTAGGGTCAAATTCACTAGGATAGTCTAATAACCCAAGGGCCCCACAACTGTGGGGACTTTAACCCTTGACCAATATGAGGGTTACCCACAATGACTTGACATGAATTTCTCATTATAGAAACTTCTCAGAATAAACATCGAGGTATGAAGTGACTCAAATACATTACAATACATATTGGAATAAACATCGGGTTACAATACATAAGAAATACGGATGAATACATTCCGAAGTTACAATTACATCAACACTCCCTCTTAACTAGGAAGGTATTGTCTCGACACAATTTATTAGCACAAGTCTTCTTCTCTGTATCATCTGAATCATCGTCAACTTCTTGTCATCTTCATCTTCAAGTCATCTTCATCTTTAGTCATATTTCATCTAGATCTGAATCATCACTCGATCTAGATCATCGTCACTGGATCATACTCGATCTGGAACTTCGTTACTGGATCATACTCAATATGGAACATCGTTACTGGATCATACTTGATCTAGAACATCATCACTGGATCTGGATCATCACTCGATCTAGATCATCACTCGATCTGGATCGTCATCATTGAATCTATATCATCACTCAATCTGGATCATCATCACTAAATCTAGATCATCACTCGATCTGGATCATCATCGGACATCATCACTGCTGGATCTAGATCATCACTCGATCTGGATCTGGATCTAGATCATCTCTCGATCTAGATCATCACCGCTGGATCTGGATCATCACTTGACCTGGATCTATTGGAGTCATCATAACTAGATCTGGATCATAGCTCGATTTGGATCTCATCTGGTCATCATCATGTGTGTACTATCTCATCATAGGAAGTTCTACAGAGCCAACCTTATTTCATGCTGGTTGTAAGCCTAGCCATCAGGTAGGTCTTCGCCTGGCACTTACATCTGACCTACTCATCAGAAAGGCACGCCCAGCACTCACATCTAATCATGTAGTAAACTACAATCACATCAGAAAGGCCCAGTACTCACATTCAGCAGCATGGTAGGCACATCTACTACCATCTGTGAAATGGCTTCAGCACTTATATCTGACCTACTCGTCAGAAAGGCTTTGCACTTATATCTGACCTGCTCGTCAGAATGGTGGTATCCCTTACATCTATCCTACTCGACAGAATGGCCAGTACTCACATTTGACCTCCTTGTCAGAATGGCTCTACAATTACATCTGACATGCTGGTCAGAATGGCAGTAGCCCTTACATCTGTCCTAATCGACAGAATGGCCAGCACTCACATCTGACATGGAAGGAACTAAATCCTTTAGCCATGAACAGAATGGCTCTGCCCTTACATCTTACCTGCTCATCAGAATGGCGGTAGCCCTTACATTTGTCCTACTCGACAGAATGGCCAGCACTCACATCTGACATGGAAGGAACTAAATCCTTTAGCCATGAGCAGAATGGCTCTGCCCTTACATATGAACTTCTCGTTAGAATGGCGGTAGCCCTTACATCTATCCTACTCGACAGAATGGCCAGCATTCACATCTGACATGGAAGGAACTAAATCCTTTAGCCATGAACAGAATGGCTCTACCCTTACATCTGACCTGCTCATCAGAATGGATTTGGATCCTTAGCACTCATATCTGACATGGAAGGAACTGAATCCTCTCACCATGACAGAATGGCTCATCCCTTACATCTGACCTGCTTGTCAGAATGGCTATGGGTCTCATCACTTTTTGTTGGAGGAAACCTCGATCTAGAGAACACCAAGCTTCTCCCTGAAGTACTCAAAATTCACTCTGGCCAATGGCTTTGTCAACACATCAGCTATCTGTTCCTCCGTCGCAACATACAGGAGCTTCAATGCTCCTCTCTACACCATATCCCTGATATAGTGATACTTGATCTCGATGTGCTTCGACTTGTCATGGAACACTGGATTCTCTGACAACTTCACGCAACTCTGGTTGTCACAATTTATACAAGTAGCATCCAACTGGAGATCAAATATATTGGACTCCGCAGCCATACTACCTCACAACTAGCTGAACAAGCTGCGACATACTCTGCTTTATCTGTACTCAGTGCCGCACAGGATTGCTTCCTTCTAAACCAAGAGATTACACCTGATCCCATACTGAAGCAACACCCTGAAGTGTTCTTCCTATCAATGGCACTTCCTGCCCAATCTGAATCAACATAACCCTTCAAGTTAATCTTTTGTTTCTTATCATACTTGAGCCCATAATCAATTGTACCCCTTAGGTACCTCAGAATATGCTTTGCAGCAATCAAGTGAACATGTCTCAAATCTATCAGGAACTAGTTCAAGGTGTTCACAGCAAAGCAAATATCTGGTCTCGTGTTCGTCAGATACATCAAGAATCCAATCATCTGACAATACATCGTAGCATCAACCATCTCTGATGAAGCATCACTTAACAGCTTTAGGTTCGATGCCATAGGAGTGGTCATGCAGTCCATCATCCTGAACCTATTCAGGATCTCTACTGCATACTTCCCTTGTCCACACCTCCATGCTTAGAACAATAGTGCATCGACACATAACAAGAGCATCATTGGTCTTCCGCCTTCAACCTTGAAGCAAAAGTTGGAATCCACTTTACTCTTAGTAAATCCTAGAGTCATCAGTAATTTGCTCGTCCCGTCGTACCATGTTGAACCTCAAGATATTCTATAGTCACTCCCTCTGAAGTGGAGCATCATACTTCCTCTGTCTTCTGTGGTCTATGCACTGAAACATTCTATACTAGAGTGACAAGTAGTATCCATCTAGGATCATTACATACCAAGATCCTCTATTTTTGAACTTTTCCAAAGGTTCTTCTCACATCCATATGTGAGCTTGTCATCCTTTATCAACCTTGTAGCAATGACTAAGATATTCATCAATCTCATCATGTATGTGTTATCCCATGGGTGTCTTATGAACTCGTGCAAGGCCTTATTTCATTTGCACACATGATTATGCATGTCATGTGACTTTACTTCCAGTAGTTGTAAATGTTTCTTCACAGTCTATGCCTTCTTTTCATGAGAAGCCTCGTGCTACGAATCTTTCTTTGTATCCCATGATGTTTCCATCTACTGCATGATGGAACTATTAACTTCTCTTTAGGTCTTGATACTGTGCCTTAAAATCATTCTTCTTGAACTGGTATTCCCTTTCTTCTTGGTGGATGGAAGGTTCTACATCAATGATGTCGCTATATTTGTCATATTATTCTTCATCTTGAACTGTTGTCACTTGTTCTTTGGGACAAGTCTCTTCCTTCTTTGCTTGTAGGCGATTATGTATGTGATCTTTCCTACAAGTCAAATGCATTTGTATGGTTAGAAAATTTCATAAGGAATATTCATACTGGCAAATTCTTATGCATAAATATATGATCATGCAATTACTTTAGCCAATACAACATTCAACCATATCTCATGAAACTTTTCTAGATTCCTTCCATATCTACCAAGAGAACATTGAGATTGTGCACTAATCCAATATGTCAGCAAAGAGGTTTCATTCTAGATAAGTAGCAATGGAGAATTTGTACAACACCATGAGCTAATTACCCATCACATTCATATTAGTAGTATACTGTCATTAATGCAAACATCCTATCATGCATAATACATCAAATGAATATGAAGAAATGCATAACAAAATAATATCATGAAATGACAATTGAATACTTATCTTTATTTGTTTCGTGGGTGGAATCCTTCTTGAGCCTTCAGCTTCATCGTCTTCTTCATTCATTTCTTATCCAAATGCTAAGGTGAATAAGAGGTGTTTCAAGAGTTGAGTTCTTCATATTCCTCATTGCTTAAGGGATCTTCTTTGGATTATGAGAGCTTGATCTTCAGTTTCTTCCATCTTCCCTTCTCTTCTTATGAATCGAGCTTCTTCTTCTTCCCAGAGTCTACTGAAAGTAATCACTTGCTTTTCACACATATTCCTTGAATGAATGAATCCCATGATCCTGGGAGGCCATTCAAGGTGCCCATCACCACTTCTGCATTCTTCACTTCTTCTTTTACCGCTTCAAGTTGTTCTTGATTTGAGAGACTCTTATGACTGCATGGTCTCTGCATTCTGGATATTCACATTCTTCAACTGGTTTATTAAGGTCACCTTCTAATGTATGTTCTTCCCTTCAAATAGCTTGGTCAAGGAATCAAACATCTTTGGTGTCTTTAATGAAGACACTTGTGGTACAAGTTGATCTGTGATTGAATGAACCATGATCTTCTTGGCCTTGACCAAGTTCTTCTTGTGAAAAGCTTCTAGCCTCATCTCCCTCTGAAATTGGAACCTCTATACTCATGTAGGTGTCCAATCAATTTTCTTCAGAGAGATAAAATACTTCTACGCTTGGAAGTTGTGAACTTCAGCAAGCTTATCATCAAGCTGATGTGATAGATCACTTTGAAATGAGAACCTCAAATGAAAATAGCAAAGGATTAGATCTTACCGATTTGAGGTGTCCGTCCCAGTTCCAGAGCTGGCTGATCTAAGGTTTGTCACAAAAACCCTAAGTTTCAAAACTTGGAATTTTTTAGAGCTGATTGGATAGACAGATATATCTCTTCAAATGGAGCTATCCAATGTACTCCTTTTCTGAAAACAGTGGAGGGAAGCTCTTGGAACAGGAAGCCCTAGTTTTCAAATTTCTTTTGTAGAAATTCTTGTTACTATTTCTATGATCTATCTGAAATTAATGATCATCTGTGTCTAAAATTTTTCACTAAGGTAACCTCGCATGTCCCTGATCCAACACCATAGGTTTAATTATAATTGGTTTCAAAATTTTAGATTTATGACCCTTTTCCCAAGGTGACCTATTACAGGACTGTTCAGAACAGCGAAGTTGTATGGAAGTCCACATCTCGCTAGTTCATCTTCTGACTCTACTCTTCAGAAAAATTAAATTAAAGTCTGTGAGATTTCTGGAACATCTTCAGTAATTCCATTTGGACCTCTGTATCCCAAGATATTGCAATTCTCCCCAGGTGACCTGTTTAGGGATGAATTCTGGAAGAGGCTAGAACCCTAACTTGGAGAAATTATATCTCCAAGAATATAGTGAATCTGAGGCTTAAATTTGGACATAGTGTTCATTAGGATTTTATATTTGTCCCATACAATTATCAGCTTCTGAGACTTCACCAACCTCAGAATATAGAGAATGTACCAAAACTTAGTAGTTTTAGTATTTAGGGTTTTTCCTAGCTCAGGGTCAAACTAGGGTTTGACTTTCCCAGAGTTTCACCCAACCAAATTTCTTGATCCATGTCTCTAAAATTTGGTTTCGATGAGAATAAAAATCCTATGCTGGTCTCACTCAAAAATTCCTCTTCTATAGAAAGCCCTAATTTCCGCATCAAAAACTGAAAATGCTCGGAATCAAATTTCACTTCGACAAAAAGATGCGCCCTTCAATGGAGAGTCAGCCTAGCATACTTTTGCTGATAGATTGTGGAAAGAGACCCAAAAAGTAATAAGCCCTAGCTTCTGTAGCTGCACAATGTCTTCTTCTCAGGTTAGCTCTGATACCATGTTAGTTTTTCATCATATAAGATAGCATTATGATATTAGGATCTTTTCATTGAGAGAATAACAAGCACAGCAATAAAACATAAGCACATCACAAGAGACAAGAGATACAAATATTTTTCCTCAGGGAAACCATAAAGGAGAAAACCCCACAACTTCCTCAAAGATAGAATCAACACCCAATCAGTAAAACTAGAAAACAGTAAGATGATCTCCTGATAGCAGCAGTCTCTCTCTCACACACTGAGAGAGCTTCTCCTCTCTCACTCATGCACCCCAATGAATGAGTGTGTATATTGCAAGTGATAAATAAAGAGGCTCTCACTCTCTATTTATTTTCTTTCATTCACTTGAAGTGCACTCCAACATGTCGGCCTCACTTAACAATTACTTACTAGAGCTAACATCTCTAGGAGTGTCTAATAACCCTAGTGACCCACCACTTGTGGGGACTTTTCCTCCTCTAACCAATAGGAGGGTAACACAATGGTGGGGACTATTTCCCTGACTTACAAAGACTCACCTAGGGTTGAATTCACTAGGATATTCTAATAACCCAAGGGCCCCACAACTGTGGGGACTTTAACCCTTGACCAATAGGAGGGTTACCCACAATGACTTAACATGACTTTCTCATTATAGAAACTTCTTGGAATAAACATTGAGGTATGAAATGAATCAAATAAATTACAATACATCTCGGAATAAACATCAGGTTACAATACATAAGAAATACGGATGAATACATTCCGAATTAAAATTACATCAAAATAAAAAGTGTGCAAGAAATTGGTTTAAGAGTTATTTGTTAAAATTATCCAGACTGAAAAAATTGGTGACAGTTTTCCAAAGTTAGAGAATAAGCTTGAATCCCACTTTCTAAATAGAAATTTGTTTAAAGTAAGGTATACCTAGTATCATGGCAGGTGGTGCATGCACCAAGTGGTATCAGAGTGTCTAATTTTCTCTCTGAAGGAGAACGACAAGATAAAGCTTTTTTCTCTCTATATTCATAAAATTTTGTTGATTGTTATAACTGATGTTTATTCTTGCTAATAACAAATAAATTTTATGATTGTAATATAAATAGAAACAGATAGAGAAGATCCTGAAAGTAGACCAACAGAAGGTGAAGACAAGATGGACAAGGTTTTCATACATTAGCATGCTATTTGCAGAAAGAAGCAAAATTCAAACAGAGGATGATCCATTTGGGTATAGATGAATGGATGAAAAAAAACATGGATATTGAATGTTATTAGGTTGATTTCCTACCTTGGGAGTGTTAGTGATAGAAATTATTCTTAGACTACTAAAGAAGAAGCCAACACAATCTCATAAAATAAAATTACGTAAAATAGGTTTTTAGGGTTTTGGTTTTAAAAACTTCATCAGCAAGGAGGAAATAAAAATCCATAAGATAATAAAGAACTAAATCATTCAAGTTAGATAAACTAGGGATCAAACACATCCCAATAATCCATAAACATTACACATGAAATACTAATTCCACCCACAGGATACAAGCATTTACAGGAATAAACCTTTAAACATGAAATGAAATTGTAGACTGAGCAATCAACCAGATCAAAAATGAAAAAGTATGACAGGTAAAAGGGCTTATCATTTTATATATAATCAATAACAATCATCCACTTACATAAGAGTTATAAATGCTAGCTTGATAAATCAAAGCTCCAAAAGCCTCTCCTTGAGTGAAAATCCCTACACAAAACTATATGTTTGTTTTCCTTTTATCATTAAAAAGGTAAAGTAGTTCCATAACTACCTTCTAGGTCAAAATTTGAAACAGTTACATCAATTAGTTACATGATAAATCAAAATATTTAAAGACAATTACCCAAAAATATCAAATTGGATTTGGGGAAATTTGGCAAATTTCTGAAAATCTGGGTCTCAAATACGCCTTCATATCTCTCAATCTGGGACACCTGTGCAAAAAATGAGAGAGTTTTTTTAAATGAGTATGTTATGAACAAAAACCTGTTTTTTTTTCAAAATTCCCCTTCAATTTATCGAAATACGTGCTGACAATTTGTGAAATTATTAAATAATTCAAACCCTAAAAATAGGCCACAAAGATGAATTCGAATCTCTCAAACAATAAAAGCTGTTGCAAAAATTAGAAAGGTTTTTGTGAATGAATCAGCTTTGGTAAAAACCTCTTTTGGTTTTCTCGAATTCATTTCCATCTCCTCATAATATGCTCCCAATGAAAATGACAAAAACAGGAAAAAGAGAGCTGCTACAGGAATCTCCTCATGAAAATATTTGACAAAGGACTCAACAATGAGAGTTAGATTATAAATCAAAACTTGGAATAAAATTTTATTATAAGTTTTTGAAAGCTTAAAGATGTACATATTAACTAATAAGTCCAAAAGACAAACCTTAAAACTAAAATAGGAAAATAATTCAACCATTAAAAGCATTAAATCCAACCAAAATGATTGATTGTCAAAAATTCTTAAAATCAACATAAAATGTAAAATCATTTTAAACCAACGGTTGAAAATCAGGATAAAAAGAACACATAAACTAAGAACAATATCTAGTTATAACATCTAGCTCTTGCTGCGGGATAAAGTCCTTCTTGTGAGACTTCAAGAACCTATAGACCTTGTGCCTTATTCATTGGGTGATGGAGTCATTTACCAAATCTATGCAACTTTCTCATAGTCTAAACACATAACTCTGAAATGACAAAATACTTCTACAAACCAGCATACTGAAAAGAATCTACATGCTCATATAGCAAGCTTATTCTGCTATTTACTCCTACTTCTAATCGAAGGAAACTACACAATCAAGTGTCATCATACTTCCAGTGAATCCAAGAAACCATTTGACTGAGAATCATAATTCCATGTATGCTATTTTTTGCGAAAACCCATAGAAGATGTGATAAATGCAATAAAGAGTCTGTAGGCAGCTGATACTTATGATTGGAAATAGGAAGTATGCCAAAAGCTGGAGCATTAGAAACCTTTGAAAAATACAACTCCATCCAAGAAGCCACGGGATCATGAAATTTCCGATTTAAAACTTCAATGTCTTCATTATATTTATCATAAAGTGAAGCATTCTCTTCCTCTCCATTGTTGTTATTTTTAAACTTTGGATCAAGAATGGAAACCAAGGGCTTTTCAAACTACGTCTCAACCTTTAAATAAAACCCTTGATCAAAACTTGAACAAATAAAATTCTGAAAGTGACCATAAGTCAAGAATGGAAACTTGTTTCTTATATCAATAGTAAGAGGTTGAAGAGCAGCAAATTCTTCTTCATAACATGATAATCTCATAGCAGGAACTAAGAAATTTCTACTATAATCCACTGAAAGTATATTATCATCGAAAAAGTCAAAAAACTGATATGAAGAATCAACACAAGCATCATTTATATCCTTGTTCATATGAAAATATGAAAATGATGAAGAAAATTGTCTTAAATATGAATGATACCTACGTTCTTCTTCCTATTCATAAGCTTGTATATGTTCAACATGAGCCTGAACTTGAAGCATTTTGCAAGCTCGTATGTTCTCCTCCACTCCTTTTGCATCCTCAAACAATTGTCTTAAAGATGATGATATCCTTTCTAACAGGAAAAAGACAAGATTTGAATGTTGAGCCATAACATAATATACCATAGCAAATTTTTCCAAAGGTATAATCTCCATAGGCATACTGATATAAAAACTTTGAAACCTCCAATTAAATTTAGTAATTGGATCATCATTCTCCCTTTTCAAACTATACAATTTGGAAAGAAATTGATCATAAGATTTATTCTTACCCCAGTAAATCAAAAAAACACCATGTAACTCTTCCCACGATCCAATTGAATCAGCTTTTAAATTTTGAAACCAAAACCCAACATCTCCAGCAAAGGATTTTGAAAATAACCTCATGACAACATCCTCATGCATGATTTAAAAATTATCAATGAGATTATGAAAAGATTCTAAATGCTTCTCTACTGTAATATGGTCTTTTCCAGTAAAATGGGGAAGATATTCAAGAAAGTAGGAATGGTAAGGATGTAAGAGAGATGGCAGCCTAAGAGGTTTAAACATCTACTGTCTGAGTCTAGACTGAAAATCTGTGAGTTGAAAATGAGGTTCAATAAGATGTTCACAAGTTTCAGCAGTCATGGTAGAAGGTAATATATTAGCTTTATTCTCTACAAGATTACCAAAATAATCATCTTCAAGAGATATGGGTATATGTATATCATGCTGCACATGTATTTCAAATGAAGGAATAGGATCAACATCAATAAAACAAGAAGAATGTACATTTTCTTCTTCCAAAGAGGGATATGTACTTGAAGGTTTATAATCATCGGAGTAGACAAAAAAAATAATAATTATTTTGACATGCAACGGGAAAGACATGAAAGAATTGATGAATAAGAACAAAACCTCATGGAGGAAAGTAACAAGATGATACCTAGTTTTTCCATTTGTTTTCTTCATTTTTCTGTCAACAAAATTCTCCTTGCAGTGGAATCTTTATTCGTGGAATCGCCAGGAAGATGATTGCATTCTATCTCTATGTCCTTCTTTTGTTTTCCATCAAGAGTTAGATCTCTGTCATTGTGGTTCTTCCCAAGGAAAATAATCTTGATTACCTTCCCCAGCAATGATGCTAAAGATGTTAGTGCCAGAAATTGTTCTCAAACTACTAAAGAACAAGCCAACACAATCTCATAAAATAAAAGTAAGTAAAATAGGTTTTTATGGTTTTGGTTTAAAAAATTCATCAACGAGGAGGAAATAAACATCCACAAGCTAATATAGAAGTTAATCATGCAGGTTAGATAAACTGGGGATCAAACACATCCCAATAAACCATAAACATTACACATGATAGGCTACAAGCATTTACATGAATAAACCTTTAAACAGGAAATGAAATTGTAGATTGAGCAATCAACCAGATCAGAAATGAAAAAGCATGACAGGTAAAAGGGCTTATCAGTTTATATATAATCAATAGTAGTCATCCACTTAAATAAGAGTTATAAATTCTAGCTTGAGAAATCAAAGCTCCAAAAGCCTCTCCTTGAGTGAAAAAATACTCGACAAAACTGTATGTTTGTCTTCCTGTTATCATTAAAAAAGTAACGTAGTTCCATAAATACCTTCTAGGTCAAAATTTGAAACATTTACATCAATTAGTTACATGATAACACAAAATATTTAAAGAGAATTAACCCAAAAATAACAAATCAAATTTGGAGAAATTTTGTGAATTTCTGAAAATTTGGGTCTCAAATACACCTTCATATCTCTCAATCCGGGACACCTATGCAAAAAAAGAGAGAGGTTGTTTTAAATGAGTATGTTATGAACAACAATCTCTCTTGGGTTTTTACAAATCCTCTTCAATTGATTGGAATATGTGCTGCAAATTTGTGACTAAAACAGGAAATTATTAAATAATTCAAACCCGAAAAATATGCCACAAAGATGAATTCGAATCTCTCAAAAGATAATAGTTGTTGCAAAACTGAGAGAGGTTTTTGTCAGTGAGTCTGTTATGGGAAAAAACCTCTTTTTTTCCTGAATTTGTTTCCATCACCTCGTAATCTGCTCCCAATGAAAATGACAAAAACAGGAAAAACATAGCTGCTACAAGAATCTTCTCATGAAAATATTTGACAAAAGACTAAAAAATGAGAAGTAGATTATAAATCAAAACTTGGAATAAACTTTTATTATAATTTTTTTAAAGCTAAAAGATGTACATATTAACTAATAATCCCAAAAGACAAACCTTAAACTAAAATAATGAAATAATTCAACCATTAAAAGCATTAAATCCAACCAAAATTATTGATTGTCAAAAATTCTTAAAATAAACATAAAATGTAAAATCATTTTAAACCAACGGTTGAAAATTACAATGAAAATAATAGATAAACTAAGAACAAGATATATTTATAACAGGGAGGAAGAGCATGATTGTTTTGGAAATAGAACATTGAGGAATGTAGTAAAGAGGCAGTGAGAAGGAATTATAGTGAATTTATAACTCAGTAAGTGGAGATAGTGAAGAATCTGCAAGGAGAAGAGTTGCAGGTTCGAAGGATAATCCTAACAGTTATTTGAAAAAAAAATTGGTGACGATAGACCAGGGAGTCTACAATAAAGTTTGCAAATAATTGCAAATCTAGATGATCAGTTCCAGTTGAGGTTGGGTAGAACTGGAGAAGGAAGTAAGTAAACTTAAGATGATGAACTCCTATGTGAAAAGGAGGTGAGTATTTACTCATGGAGATGTATGCTTGTAGAGAAGCCTAGAAGAGCAGGTGAGTGCTCATATGTGGTTCTAGTAAAGAGAGCCAACAATGCCAAAAGGTTAAGTTCATAGAAAAGGACTTGGGGAGGTGGAAAGACAAGTGAAAAAACTTGTTGGGAGAGGTTTAGAGCACAATTATAACAAGAAGTATAAGGTAAGATTAGAAGAGGATATGAGTTTAGAAGATAGCAGAACCCAATACAGAAGTACAGTGAGTTACTCCAATAGAGGAATTTGGACAGAGTGGAGACAGAAGGCAAGCGAATTTTTTGTAAAGGAGTGAAATAAAGACATATTTTAGGCCACAAGAAGTTCTATCAAAATATTGGAGCAAGAAGAATATTTGGTAAGTAACATAAACTTGACCATTTGAGGTATTCATGTTTCTGAAAAGGGTAGCAAGAGTAAAGGGGAATTATGGCAGGAACCTAATAGTTTTGAGCTGAAGGTTGGGACAAAGAGGACAAACTGAATGTTCTTAAGAGAAGGGAGATTTGCAAAAGCCAGAGAAGCAAAAGAATGCTCAAATGAAGATTCCATAGGAGGGAGTCAGCAGAAATACCAGAAGAAGACTAAGCATGAAAGAGCTTAGTCAGCTTGTATGGACAATTTGATAGAGTCAGCTTGTATATATGGCTTGTTTGCAGCTTACAATGAGCAAGGAGAAGCTCATAGAAGAAGGAAAGCGATGATTACTGAGAATCATAGTAAAGGTTCAGAGAAATTCCATGAAATGTTAAGTCAAGAAAGACTTGATAAGAGATTAGCTGAAATTGAGGTACAATTGGAGATGTTGGAATAAATCCTACTAAGAGGTAAAGAATACAAAAGGTATGGATGGACACTACAGAGGAAGGTGAAGTGGAATTTGTTGCAAAAGAAACTGAGAGAGAGGTGTTGTCAAGCAACACCCTTCAGAGCATTTTTTAACACAAGTAATTTGAAGATTGATAATTTTCAAACAATATTGGTCATTTTTGTCTGGATCAAAAAACTCATCATGGAAATCTTAGGAGTGCCCTAAGAATCTTTGATTCTTAAGGCACTCCTGAAAAAAAATTACTTGATTAATTGATCGGATGGGTTGAACATCAATTACAGCAAAACTCGACTCTTATGATATTAAATTCTTCATTTCTGTCAATCATCAGGAGGACTATAATTACAGAAGATTAGTAGCTCCTATTTTTCCACTCATCAGTCATGTTTGATTAAAATCAAATGAATTTATAAATTATTAATTCAAACTAGTTACTGCATGGTGTGATAACTGTTATTGTCTGATTCATATGGAAAATTTGGTGAAGCTTCATCACTTCTAAATTATTTATCTTATCTTAGTTGTCATAAGTTTTAAAGTGGGTTTAATGTGATCTTCATGAACCCTACTATACTATATGCTCATCGCTTATTTCGAATTCATATTTCTGAAATGGGTTAGTATCAGAGTTTGTGATGAAGGTCTAAAGTCACTTTAAAGTTTTGACATTGGTTTGGTCACATTATAAAATTATTCGCTAATCAGTTTTGACCTTTACCCTAAGATATTGATTATATATTAAGGTGATCACATTATTATGATTGTATTCAATAAATGAAGGATTAGGTTTTTTTGGAAATTATTTCGTCATGTGTTAAAAAAAAAACGATGAGTTAACCTCCATTATCAACACGTTATGAAATCACAATTAATGCTGAAGTAATGGTGGAACTAGGGTTTTGGTAGTCATGTCGCTTGATGGTTGTTATCTGTCAATCCTTAATCATGCAAACATCACTTGCAATAACTCGCATGTGTGACTCTCCTACGACTCATTATGTTTTGATAAGTTATTTTCAAAACCTCTTGTCTTTGCCAATTCACGTTATGATGAACTTACAGGAAGGTTTTTAGGGTTTTGATAAAATAGGGTATTTCAAAATATTGCTGGTAATGCCTATACTATTGATAAATCAACTGCATCTTTTAATCTGTGCTTCAAAAACCCTAGAGGTTTGTGTATCTACTACCATGGCTCTAGTGTCTAGGTTTGAACTTATTGGTGACGAATATCTGTATGTTTCTCCCGAGTGTCGAGAGGTCGTATCGAGGTTTGGATGGTTGGATTTCCTTCGAAAATTTTTTGGTTTTAATATGGCAGTATCTAAGGCATTCGCATAGTCATTCTATGGGGTTCATGCACATGTGGGAGACATTGAAATTAAGCTATCTGAGAAATTCATTTCTCAAGCCATTTGCTTGCCACAAACTGGTGAGAAATGGTATAAATGAAAACATATTAAAAGTGACCAGTAGAAAGGGTTTCTTACCCCTGCTCATCGACAAACCAAGTTCAAATCTGACTTTCCCTCCCAGTTATTAATGAATAAATGGAGGGCTCTTCTAGAGCTAATCATCAGGTATGTAACTTGCGAAGGTAGGCTATCTCATACGCAATTTTATCACCTTTGGATGTTGATGATATTTAAAGGGTACCTTGTCAATATGCCCTTTTTCTTTTTGAACAGTTTGCAAAAAATGGCATCCACTTATCAATCTAATGTCGGGGATAAAAATAGGAGT
The DNA here is from genome assembly GCA_001517045.1 of Pseudotsuga menziesii. Taxonomy (NCBI): domain Eukaryota; kingdom Viridiplantae; phylum Streptophyta; class Pinopsida; order Pinales; family Pinaceae; genus Pseudotsuga; species Pseudotsuga menziesii. The sequence continues at coordinate 164,243 of LPNX010132238.1, read as the reverse complement.
TTATTCCACCATGGGTTAATTAAAATTCTTGTGTCCATTCGGTTGGAAGAACTAGGTCAGACCTGGGATTCTTTCCTTGTGTGAAATGGTTTTGGGGTTAATGAGGAATGGCCCAAACAGAGGCCTGGGGTTCGATGTAGGAACGTAAATAATGAGGAAGGAGAGCTTGAAATCAAGGAATCTGGTTCTCGGGATGATTTGGGTGATGAAAGGTTTCAGCCTGACCAAACCCTAAGTATTGATGATTTAAAAATTGAGGTGGAAACTAGTGTTGAAACTCCTACAAATAATTCTCGAGGTCAAGGAAGGAAACCCTCAATTCCCATAACTTATCAAAACAACAATTATTCTCATGCATAGGTTGATATGAAGCAAACAAAGGCTGATGATTAGACTAGCCGTGCTATGAGCAATCTGGCTATACAAAGAACCACACGCAGTATGACAGCCACTTTTCTTGCCAGGAGGAATTTGAGTGTTGGGGATATATTAGTTATTGAGGTGAGTGACTCTTCAGACATTTGACCACATCCATCTACCATAGGACCATCTGTGCTAGATCTTAAATACATTTCTATCTATGTAAACAAGGTTGTTGATAGTCAGCAAGAGAATCGCGAGGGTAACCAAGAAATTGATAGAAATCCTTACTTAACTGAAGAAGCTCGAATAAACTTGAATAGAGAGTCGAAGGACCAAACTGATCCAAATCCTCATGCCCAATTGATTTCTTCCCTACAAACAGATTTAAAAGAAGCACAAGTTATACAAATAATTGCCTTAGAAGAAATTACATCTTTAAAAGCTGAATTGATCACCTGGATTGAGAAATGGGATGTGTTAAGAGGAAAGAAATTTAAATGCAAAGAACCGATTAAAAGGTTTTTGTTAAAGAATCAAACATTGAAAAGACAGAATAGGATTAACAGGACGATGGCCATCAGGTTCAGAGCTAAACTAAATGAAGCTAAGAGAAGTGTACCTATTCGATTCTCAATTGAGTCATCCTTAAAAACCTGATATTTTCTTTTTCCAGTGACTTCTAAATTTTGTCTTTTGTATCTTACATTATGCCTATAGAGGATTTTGGATAGATCCTTAAAGGTTAGTGATATTTTGAGTTCGTCAATTTTGGTTTTCAATTCATGGTCTAAATTATTAAATTGAGATATCTACAGAATTAAAATTCTGCAGATATCTTGCTCATGCTTAATTGATGATCATTAAATCTTGCTAAACAACTTTTTGTTAATATTTACAGGTGTCAAAGAAACTATTGGGATAAAAATGGATGCTGGTCTACAGTCGTGTCTTTTGACTGTACGTGGCTACTCAATGAAGAATGTTGAGGATTTACAACTGATTTGATGCTCAGTGATTACTTCATTCCTATTTCTAAGCTTCTATTGGCATAGATTATCCAATATGGTGTTACTATGATTTGGAGAGTATAACGTTGGATTTTCTGTAGTAAGTTAACCTCTTGGCGTATCTTTCTCTCCGGATGATTTTACAACAACATGCCTATGATTCTAGTCATGGTTGAACCATATTTGGATAGGATTGGGATTTTTCCTCAGGAATAGAATTTCTAGTTAGTCAGTTGTAGTCTTTTAATTTCCTTTATAAGCAACTTCTAAACTGAAGCAAAGGGTTGGAATCCTAGAACTTGTGATGAAAAAATATAATAAAACACTTAATATTATTTTGTATATTTGCGTCCCTTTAGAACTAATTCTGAGGATTACTAATTTTACAGAAATACTGAATACATTAGCTAAGTCTATCAGTTATATCATGTTGTCTTAATGTTGTTTTTCCTGTGTTGAATTTTCTTTTCATATGTATGTATCTTTATATTATATGTGAAAGCATTTTTGTTAATGGATTATAAACAAAGTACTTAGTGTTGAAGTATGGATGATTAGTTGTCACGTGGGAAAGTGAATGAGCTTCTTCATGTTTCTTTTCTTCAGTTGATAATGATATGATTTTATACGAACTACTGACTGTGTGAGTTGACTTTATTCATTTCAGCGTTAGTACCTGAATGTATTTTTCATGCTTCAATACTATGTTAAATTTATTTCGATTACGAGTTCTATTTCATTTTCAAATTAATTTATGATAAAATGTTATTTTATTGTAAGTTGATTTAGATATGTTTCTACTGATAGTAGGATTTCCTAACATTGTAGGATCATAGATCAAATTTTCTAATGAAACTTGTTATCAGATTATTAATTCCACTTCCTAGTTTGGGATAGTTATATTGCATCTTACGTCATTATAGAGCAGGATTAGGATCTACTATTATTTTTCTATTTTAGCTTAAAGGTATTTGTTAGCATTAGTTAGTCAAATTTAATTAGGTCTTTTTAAGTAAATATTTGATTAAGTAGAACTTACCATCTACATCCCAAGAGACTCTCTACTTTGAGAGCACATTTCACAGGCAGCAGGGCCTTTATCCTGTGAGAGATAGTCACACCAAACACACATAAGATTGCAGTAAGTCGAGTGTGTGGGCTATCTTTCTGTAAGTTGGCCTAGGTCAATTTTTCTGGCCAACAAATGGTGCTAGAAGGAGGGCTTGAGCTGAAAGCTTAATGGCTGATCAATCGCATCGTGCTCCTACCAGTGATCAACTAACTTCCTCCCTCATAAGTTTTGGAACATTGTCTACCCTGGTCTCTACATCACAACCTGAAGCTGAAAATACTCCATTTTTAGATACATTTAGGACTATCATTGAAAGGGACCCTAATGTCTCACCAGTTTCCCCTAAACTGATAAGTCAAACTTTAGAGGAATCACGTAGAATCATAACCAGAGCATATTCTCACCAAATAGGGATTCCCCCAATTAACTTTGGATTACCAAGCAGAACTAATTTCCAAACATTGGCAGTGACTGAGTTAGTTGATGATCTGATTGGAGAAGAACCTCTTGAATCATTAGTAGGGACTCCTGATTATCACCTTAGTAATATATTAAGAGGAGTATCTGGTCATAACACTTCTTGACGATTGTTATCTGCAGGTGTATCTGATCTACCTCCTTCACCTCCTGGATGACCACCAGATAGTCCTCATGACCATAACAACGAGTCTTCATCGGACTCAGAACCTGATCCAAACATGGGTGACCGTAATCAGGGTAACCCTAATGCTGATAGACCATGGTTACGATGCGGTTCTGTTGCTATTCCTGGACCATAGCATAACCTACCCAAACACCCCGATAAACGGCTACCTAAGTTTGACCCAGATGATAAGGGATTAGTTTAAAATCAAATTGACAAGTTCATCCTGGCTATTCAGACTATGAATGTCTAGCATGAGGATGTGGTATGTCAACTATTCCCTTTAACTTTCAAAGGAAACACTGCAGTTTGGTATTTTTCCCTAACACAAGGATCCATAACAAGCTGGAGTGATTTTAGTCAATCATTCCTAAACAAGTTTGGTGAAGATAAAACCCCTGTTGTGTCAGCACTAGAATTGGCTAGGATTAAGATGGAGAGAAAATAAAGGATAAAGGATTTCAATCAGCATTTTCTTACTCTTTTGAATAAGATACCAGTGGCCTCCCAACCCCCAGAAGACATCATAATCGAGAATTATGCTTCAGCCTTACCTAAATACCTAGTATGTTTGTAAAACAAGCCAGTAAAATCACTTTAGTTGAACCTTTGATGAAGTAATAAAGGTTGAGAAGAATTCATTCACGTTTGAGCCAAAAAATAATGGAAAAGCTGATGGTTCCCTTTGTAAACGCAACGAAACTACTTCTAGAAATAACATAGACAAAAAAAGATGCCCCTGCTTTTGATGTAGAAAAATTACAACAAGCAATTACGTCTCTTACAAACGAAGTGGTGATATTGAAAAGAAACAACGGGGAGGGTACTTCAAATAGAGGAAATTTCAAGACCCCATACCAGCCGTTTACATCCTCAAATGCTAGGCAAAACACTCCCCCTGACATATCAACTAATGAAGAAATTTTCAATACTATAAGGGTTGTTTATGACTTACCTGATTCCTCAACTGATCAAGAGTCAGATGATGATCATGAATCTGATCAGCCTGAAAATGAAGAGGAAACTTCTGAAGATCCTCTTCCGCTTAACTGTCATTTCTGAGACAATTCAACCAAAGAAGGAGAGTCTGGTGAACATTCTGTCTTTGTAAATGAGCACACACATAACACTAGAAGTAAAGGACCTGTAGATCCACAACCATCAGTAGCACCTAAGAATATTCCTCAACCTTCGAATCAGCAGCCTGCCACTCAAGGTATAGACCTACAATATGACATCATAGAAGATCTTAAGAAACAGAGGGCTAATATAAGCATGATTGATCTATTGAAAATTTATCCCATGCCCGGTGGTTCGATACTCTCTAATTTATCAAACTCATCAACCACTAAAAAGAAAATCAACCCTCTGTACCTTCAGTTAATAATCTTGATCCTACAACCAGTAAAATAGTAGTAGGTTTTAACAGTAATATCAAAGCAGCTGCTAATAAATATTTGTTAATAGGTAAGAACTCCAAATCTAAAACTCCACCTTTTCTGCTAACATTTGAAATCTTCAACCGAAATGTTGATAACTGTATGATAGATTCTGGAGCTTCATCAAATGTCATGCCTTACTCGGTTTGTAAGGAGCTGAATGCCAAGCCCACTCCTTGTGAAATCCAAATCAGCCAACTAGATCGGTCCAAGGTAAAAATTGTAGGAGAATTAAAAGGAGTAATGATTAGGATGGATACCAACCCACATATCTTCTAGGTTATTGACGTAGTGGTAGCAGACATACCAGATGTGTATGGGCTATTTTTAAGCCGTGACTAGTCTCAAGCCTTAAAAGGATATATTTGAACTGATTGGTCACATTTATGGTTGCCTAAAAATGGGCATCCAAATCAGATCAGAATTGACAGAGAAAGGTACATGAAACACACGGTGACTGAAATAAATGCTCCCAATGAACCAGTTCTATTCAGTGATTCTATTTTAGGAAACTACGGGTATGATTCTAATTTCGGGAGTTTTCCTACACTTAAATCTGCATTTACCAATTCTGTAAATAAATCTGAAATTCTGCATTGTGATTTTTAGGAAGCTACCCCTAGTCTAGTAAATAATGTGAATACTGTAAATGATGTAAATAGTCTTGTTGATAAGCCTTGGCATCTATATTTTGACGGATCTCGATCCAATGAAGGTTCAAGAGTAGGTTGCATGCTCCTAGATCCTGCAGGAAACAAATTCATGTTGTCTTGTAGACTGGAATTTATTTGCACTAATAACACAGCTGAATATGAAGCCTTCATACAAGAACTTAAGAAGGCATTGGAATTAAAATTTAAAGTTCTGATTGCATTTAGTGATTCTGAAATTATTGTTAGACAGGTCCATAATTCCATTCATTGTTAATCTAATCACCTGCAAAGTTACCAAAGGGAGGTATGGAATTTGATTTCAGCACTTGATGCTTTTAATATTGAATCCATTCCTCGTTTTCAAAATCAAGAAGCTGATTTGTTAGCAAACATAGCTTCACGACTTATTCCCACTGAAAAATTTTCCCTTAACGCTTTTTCTATCGAATTAATATTTAGACCATCCATTCCAGATAATATCACTAACTGGCGGGTCTTTAATGATGATTCACAGATTATTTCTTTCTTAACAGGGGAAGATGCATTTAAGGAATCAATGATCGATGAAATTACACATGATGAGGATCTACATAATTTTTCGATAATTCACCCGCCTCATCCCAATTGATAAGTCTTTTGAACAGGTAAATTCAATCCCTGTGTCAGTTCTTAGGCTCAAAATTTTTTATGATATGCATGATAAATTCAAGGGAGTTCCTAATTTCAAGACTAACAGGTCTAACATGCATTATGAAACCATTAAGTTGGGCACAGAATCAAAACTTCAAAGTATCAACTTAGGATCAGACTACACTTCAAATGAAAAATTGGCCTTCCTAAAGTTGTTTAGTGAATTCAAAAATGTGTTTGCATGGTCTTATGACGATCTAAAAACTTTTTATACCCAGATCATACAACATGTGATCCCCATGAAGCCTTAGTCAAAACCATTCTAGCAGAAATTAAGGAAAATGCATGCTGCCATAGAACCAGCAGTAAAGAAAGAATTGAATAAACTACTTACTGCCTAGATCATATTTCCTATATGCCATACACAGTGGGTGGCTAACATTGTTCCCATTAGAAAGAAGAATGGAGATATTCATCTATGTGTAGATTTATGAAACTTAAACAGATCATCAGAAAAGGACAACTACCCTGTTCCACCCATGGAGCAAATCCTTCAAAAGGTGTCAGGTGCTCAGATGCTGTCTTTATTAGATGGTTTGTCTGGGTACAACCAAGTTTTTTTTTCCCCTGCAGATCAATTGAAAACCACTTTTAGGACACCCTGGGGAACCTATGCCTATAGGAAGATTCCTTTCGGCTTGATAAATGCTGGAGATACATTCCAAAGGGTGATGGACACTGCTTTTAGAGGTCTAATAAACCACTTTGTCATTGTCTATTTGGACAACGTTACTGTATTTTCAAAAAACAGGTTTGATCACATCTCACACTTACGAAAAGTGCTTGAATGCTGCAGGAAATTTGGTATTTCCTTAAACCCCAAAAAGTCAATATTTGCAGTAACAGAGGGGATTTTTCTAGGGTTTGTGGTGTCAAAATAAGGGATCATGATTGATATAGAAAGAACAGAATCCATCTCTAAGATTCCTTTTCCTGCTACCAAGAAATCCATGCAATCCTTCTTGGGAAAGATAAATTTCGTAAGGAGATTTGTTCCATGTTTTATGAAATTGTGTGTCCATTACAAAATATGATTAAAAAAGACAGTAGTTTTTCATGGGGGGATAGAGAAAAGCAGTCAGTTATCAGGATTAGAGAAGCCATAGCTGAAGCACCTGCACTTGTGAGTCCTGACTTTAGGAAAGACTTTATTCTCTATACTTTTGCATCTGACATATCTTATGCGGCTATTCTTACTCAGAAGAATCAGCAGGAGGATGAAGTACCTATATCCTTCATGAGCTCAAATTTAAAGGGAGTTGAACTAAATTATCATGAAGTGGATAAACAGGCTTTTTCTATGTTTAAAGCAGTAAAACATTTCTTCCCTTATCTCCTTAATTCAAAAACCAAGGTAATTGTTCCATTTAGTGCTGTAAGGAATTTGTTGGTACAAAAGGACCTTGGAGAAAAAAGAGCACATTGGATGGTTGCTCTTCAAGAATATGATCTAGAGATTAAACCCTCTTAGGTCATATAAGGTTTGGGGTTGTGTAAGTTGTCTACTGAATAAACACATCTCCCAACTAACCAGAATGACATGCCTTTAGATGATGTTTTATTGCAGAAAGAAATCTATTTTATCCCATATTCTGTTAGCTCATGGTATACTGACATTCACGTCTATATTGAAACTGGCACTGCTCCAGATAATTTAGATCCAAAAAATAAAAGAGCAGTAATAATAAAATCAACACCCTATCAATTGGTAAATAATGTGCTTTTCAGGAAAAATGCAGATGGAGTTTTTCTTCGCTGTCTAGAAAAGGAAAAATCTGATTTAGTTTTAACACAACTGCATGATGGGCCCACTGGTGGCCACTTTGGTGGTGATACTACTGCTCATAAAACTCTGATGGCAGGCTATTTTTGGCCAACTCTATTTAAATATGCTCATGCTTTCGTTAGAAGGTGCTAGGATTGTAAGACTGCAGCTGGCAGAGTTAAAAAACCAGCTTTTCCTTTGCAACTTGTGATGGTGGACAGGCCTTTTCAACAGTGGGGAATTGACATCGTTGGACCAATAAATCTATCCTCCTCCCTTTAGCATACGTATATTATAACTGCTACCGATTATTTTACTCGATGGTCTGAAGCTGAACCCCTGCAAGTGGTTAATATGAATTAGGTATTGCATTTCCTTGAAACTAACATAATCACTAGATTTGGAGTGCTTGAAAGTCTTGTATTTGATAATGCATCTTATTTTTCTTCTGGAGAATTGACTGAATTTTCTCTAGAAAATGGAATTAGGATTAGATATTCAGCAAACTACTATCCACAAGGAAATGGCCTTGCTGAATCCACAAATAAGAATTTGCTGAAAATTTTGAAAAGATCCATAGCTGAAAATCACAGGAACTGGCATACTGTCCTGCATCAAGCTCTGTGGGCTGATAGGGTTACTCCAAAATCATCTATTTGTAATTCTCCCTTCTTTTTGGTATATGGGGTAGATGCTATTCTTCCTCCAAACATGTTTTTACCTTCCTTACAGCTTTCACGAGCTATACAAGAGATTGAATGTTCAGCCATCGAAGAAAGAATTAATCTGCTGTTGAAGTTGGAAGAAGAAAGAGAAAATGCCAAGAAACACTTTTCAAAACACCAAAAAATTATTAAGGCACGATTTGATCATGGCTCATCCTCGAATCGAAAATTGCAAGTAGAGGATCTGGTTTTAAGATGGGACAAATCACATGAGGAAAAAGGGGAACATACCAAATTTAAACGTCTTTGGTTAGGCCCGTATGTTATAGCAGAAAATCTTGGTCCAAATACCTTCCATTTAAATACTTTAGAAGGACAGCTCGATACCCTTCCGGTAAATGGGCATGCCCTTAAAAGGTACTTTCAATAATTGCACATCATCAAATATTTCCATTGTATATTTCCATTTGTGTAGATTTTTGTACATAAGATTGCAGTTTCTGTTGATTTCTGGCTGGAATTTTTGATCTTACACTTACTAATTATTTTTGTTATTATCACCATCATAATGCTTATTCACAATTCTAGGTGATAGATTATGAAAATAATCCAACTCTTTAGATCATTTACTGTACATAAGTTTGTGTTTTTCCTCTGTGAATATATATATAACGGATCTCCTTTATTCGATCACATGATTCAACATGAAGCATTCTGCACGAACTTAGAACCTGAAAATTCAAAAAATGATTGAAATACATACCAGACTTTAGTAATTGATGATGACAGGGAGTATCGAATCTCTAATAAGTGATTTGTTTCCAGACTTGTGGCAATTTATGCCTCCACAATTTTGTTGTCAGCAGTCCTTGATTGTTGTCTTTGAGTGTCTTCATACAGATCAAGTACTTCAAGTAATTTGTTTACTGATTTCAATAGATATCTGCTAAGATCAAAAACTTGTTAAATATATCTGGTTATCTCTAAGCACTCTTGAGAAGTCTGTGGTTTCCTTCCCCCCATTTTTGTGAATACATCTAGTCATTCGACTAGGACAATACTCTTGAAATTAGGTGAACATGAAAAGGATTATTAGAAAACAGGAGGTCTCATCACGAGCCTGTCTGCTTATGATCATAAATCCTATTGGAATGACGTTGTCAAAATTTGGTTACCAAGCCATTGACAGCGACTCTTGGTCTAATAATTGAGAGACAGGAAGTCTCATCACGAGCTGGCCTGATCAGTTTCTGGTAGGGTTGGTGAATAAGGCTATATATTTGGTCACCAAGCTAAGATAGTGTTTCTGATTAATTATTTTCGTGTTTGTGTCTATGTATATGATTTGTATATATACTAACAAGATATAGGAAAAAAAAAGAGTATTGTCTGATATGTTTCTTTAATGTGGGGGAAAACCAATTGATGTTCTTGAGAAGCCATATCTATATGGGTATTGGTTAACCTATTTTTGGCCTTGTGGATCTACATTGGAATTAAGTCATCTTGCTTTTGCTTGAGTCTGATTAGGATCAAGAACACTCAGATGACAGTCATACGATTGTTACAGAAATATGTTGAGGTCCATTCACATGTTCATACTGTTTTAAATTTGAATCACTTAGGAAGAGATTCAATATTTGATGGCATCATTTGTGATTATCTTAAGTTTAAATGGTGTTTTCTTACAGAGATAACTGGTTCGTTCCCAGCATGTCGCCAATTGTTGGCAAGCAACACCCTTCGGAGCATTTTTTAAGACAAGTAATTTGAAGATTGATAATTTTCAAAAAATATTGGTTTTTTTTGTCTGGATCAAAAAAAATCATCATGGAAATATTAGGAGTGCCCTAATAATATTTGATTCTTAAGGCACTCCTGACAAAAAATTACTTGATTAATTGATTCGGATGGGTTGAACATCAGTTATAGCAAAAATCAACTCTTATGATCTTAATTCTTCATTTCTATCAATCATCAGGAGGACTATAATTACAGAATATTAGTAGCTCCTATTTTTCCACTCATCACTCATGTTTGATTAAAATCAAATGAATTTATAAATTATTAATTCAAACTAGTTACTGCATGGTGTGATAACTATTATTGTCTAATTCATATGAAAAATTTGGTGAAGCTTCATCACTTCTGAATTATTTATCTTATCTTAGTCATCATAAGTTTTAAAATGGATTTAATGTCATCTTCATGAACCCTAATATACTATATGCTCATCGCTTATTTCGAATTCATATTTCTGAAATGGGTTAGTATCATAGTTTGTGATGAAGGTCTAAAGTCACTTTAAATATTTGACATTGATTTGGTCACATTATAAAATTATTCGCTGATGAGTTTTGACCTTTACCCTAAGATATTGATTATATATTAAGGTGATCGCATTATTATGATTGTATTCAATAAATGAAGGATTAGGGATTTTTGGAAATTATTTAGTCATGTGTTAAAAAAAACGATGAGTTAACCTCCATTATCAACACGTTATGAAATCACAATTAATGCTAAAGTAATGGTGGAACTAGGGTTTTGGTAGTCATGTCACTTGACAGTTGTTATCTATCAATCCTTAATCATGCAAACATCACTTGCAATAACTCGCCTGTGTGACTCTCCTACGGCTCATTATGTTTTGGTAAGTTATTTTCTAAACCTCTTGTCTTTGCCAATTCATGTTATGATGAACTTACAGGAATTTTTTCAGGGTTTTGATAAAATAGGGTATTTCGGAATATTGTTGGTAATGCCTAGACTGTTGATAAATCAACTGCATCTTTTAATCTGTGTTTCGAAAACCCTAGAGGATTTTGTATCTGCTACCATGGCTCTAGTGTCTAGGTTCGAACTTATTGGTGACGAATATCTGTATGCTGCTTCCGAGTGTCGAGAGGTCGTATCGAGGTTTGGATGGTTGGAGTTCCTTCGAAAATTTTCTGTATTTAATATGGCAGTATCTAAGGCATTTGTAGAGTCATTTGATGGGGTTTGTGCACATGTGGGAGACATTGAAATTAAGTTGTTTGAGAAATTCATTTCTCGATCTATTTTCTTGCCACAAACTAGTGAGAAGTGGTATAAAGGAAAACATATTAAACATGACCAATGGAAAGGGTTTCTAACCCCTGCTCATTGACAAAGAAAGATAAAATCCGGATTTCCCTCCCTGTTATTAATGAAGAAATGGAGGGCTCTTCTGGAGCTAATCATCAGGTATGTAACTTGTGAAGGTAGGCTGTCTCAGGTGCAATTTTATCACCTTCAGGTGTTGATGATATTTAAAGGGTACCGTATCAATATGCCGTTTTTCTTTTTGAACAGTTTGCAAAAAATGGCATCCACTTATCAGTCTAATGTTGGGGATAAAAATAGGAGTTTATTCCACCATGGGTTAATTAAAATTCTTGTGTCTAGTTGGTTGGAAGAACTAGGTCAGACCTGGGATTCTTTCCTTGTGAGAAATGGGTTTAGGGTTAACGAGAAATGGCCCAAATAGAGGCCTAGGGTTCAACATAGGCATGTAAACAATGAGGAAGCTGAGCTTGAAATCGAGGACTTTAGTTCTCAGGATGATTTGGGTGATGAAGGGTTTCAGCTTGACCAAACCCTAAGTCTTTATGATGTAAAAATTGAGGTGGAAACTAGTGTTGAAACTCCTGCAAATAATTCTCTAGGTTTACGAAGGAAACCCTCAATTCCCATAACCTGTCAAAACAAGAATTCTTCTCATGCACACGTTAATATGAAGCAAATAGAGGCTGAAGATTAGACTAGCCGTGCTATGAGAAATCCGGCTATACAAATAACCACACGCAGTATGATATTCGCTTTGCTTGCTAGGAGGAATTTGAGTGTTGGGGATATCTCAATTATTGAGGTGAGTGAATCTTCAGACGTTCAACCACCTCTAGCTCCCATAGGCCCATATGTGCTAGATCTTAAATACGTTTCTATCTCTGCAAACAAGGTTGTTGACAGTCAGCAAGAGAATAGCGAGGGTGACCAAGAAATTGATAGAAAGCCTTACTTAACTGAAGAATCCCAAATAAACTTTAATAGAGATTCGAAGGACCAAACTGATCCAAATACTCATTCCCAATTGATTTCTTCCCTGCAAACAGATTTAAAACAAGCACAAGTTATACAAACAATTGCCCTATAATAAATTACATCTTTAAAAGCTGAATTGATCATCTGGATTGAGAAATGGGATGTGTTAAGAGGAAAGAAGTTTAAATGCAAAGTAGTGATTAAAAGGATTTTGTTAAAGAATCAAAGATTGAAAAGACAGAATAGGATTAACAGGACCATGGCTGTCAGGTTCAGAGCTAAACTGAATGAAGCTAGGAGAAGTGTACCTATTCCATTCTCAGTCGAGTCGGCCTTGAAAACCTGATATTTTGTTTTTCTAGTGACTTCTAAATTTTTTCTTTTGTATCTTACATTATGCCTACAGAGGATTTTGGATAGATCCTTAAAGGTTAGTGATATTTTGGGTTCGTCAGTTTTGGTTTTCAATTCACGGTCTAAATGATTAAATTGAGATATCTACAGAATTAAAATTCTGCAAATATCTCGCTCATGCTTAATTGATCATCATTAAATATTGCTAAACAACTTTTTGTTAATATTTACAGGTGTCAAAGAAACTGTTGGGATAAAACTGGATGCTGGTCTACATTCGTGTCTTTTGACTATACGTGGCTACTCAATGAAGAATGTTCGGGATTTACAACTAATTTGATGCTTAGTGATTACTTCGTTCCTATTTCTAAGATTATATTGGCATGGATTATCCAATATGGTGTTACTAGGATTTGGAGAGTATAACGATGGATTTTCTCCAGTAAGTTAACCTCTTGGCATACCTTTCTCTCCGGATGATTTTGTAACAACATGCCTATGATTTTGGTCGTGCTTGAACCATATTTGGATAGGATTGGCATTTTTCCTAAGGAATAGGATTTCTAGTTAGTCAGTTGTAGTATTTTAATTTCCTTTATAAGCAAATTCTAAACTGAAGCAAAAGGTTGGAATCCTGGAACTTGTGATGAACAAATATAATACATCGCTTAATATTATTCTATATATTTGCGTTCCTTTAGAACTATTTCTGAGGATTACGAATTTTACAGAAATACTGAAGACATTAGCTAAGTCTATCAGTTATATCATGCTATCTTAATGTTTTTTTTCCTATGTTGAATTTTCTTTTCATATGTATGTATCTTTATATTATATGTGAAATCATTTTTGATAATGGATTCTAAACAAAGTACTTAGTGTTGAAGTATGGATGATTAGTTGTCATGTGGGAAAGTGAATGAGCTTCTTCATGTTTCTTTTCTTCAGTTGATAATGATATGGTTTTATACGAAGTACTGACTGTGTGAGTTGACTTTATTCATTTCAGTGTTAGTACCTGAATGTATTTTTCATGCTTAAATACTATGTTAAATTTATTTCGATTACGAGTTTTATTTTATTTTCAAATTAATTTATGATAAAATGTTATTTTATTGTAAGTTGATTTAGATATGTTTCTGCTGACAGTAGGATTTCCCAACATTGCAGGATCATAGATCAAATTTTCTAATGAAACTTGTTATCAGATTATTAATTCCAGCTCCCAGTTTGGGATAGTTATATTGCATCTTAGGTCATTATAGAGCAGGATTAGGAGCTACTATTATTTTTCTGTTTTAGCTTAAAGGTATTTGTTAGCATTAGTTACTCAAGTTTAATTAGATATCTTTAAGTGAAGATTTGATTAAGTATAACTTACCATCTACATCCCAAGAGACTCTCTACTTTGAGAGCACATTTCACAGGTAGTAGTGCCTTTATCCTATGAGAGACAGTCACACCAAACACGCACAAGATTGTAGTAAGTCGAGTGTGTGGGTTGTCTTTCCGTAAGTTGGCCTAGGTCAGTTTTTCCGGCCAACAAGAGGATAAATGCTTAGTGGAAGAGAGAAAAAATCATAAGAGATGAGTTATAGCAAAGGAGAATTGCTGAGGATGCAGACATTTGTGAACCCGAACAAGGATCTCTCATAGGAGAGGATAGTGATGATGACAAAGATATGACGCTGAATAAAGAACAGTTGAGAGATTTGATGTTTGAAACATAAAAGGATGTTGTAAGTCCTTATTATTTTAAGACTAATGATTTTTGTATGTTTGCAAGTTATAAAACATAGAAGATGCTAGGAAGTCATTTAAACCTATCACACAAACACAGAGAAGGATGACAATCTACAGTCATACAGGAGGTCTAGAAGGAATTCAAGAAAGAATGAGGGGAAATGTCAAAGCAAATAGCATTGAGAGAACATGACAAGAGGAACTGGACAAAGTAATTGATGAGACCTTAGAGGAAATCAATAAGATAGAAAAATTGATTCAGGGAAGCAATGAAGATCAGTGTTATGAATGGCCACTAAGAAAACATAAAGTGAAATGGTATGCTTTGCAGCAGAGGCAAAGATAGAAGAGTAAAGAGCTCAAGGAAGCTGAGCTTAAGAAGAGAATGATGATGATAGAAGGAGTTCACTCCTGTGAATATGAGTCAAAGAGTTTTCTTGAAGAAAAAGATAAAACTGATAAGAGGTTGATTGAGAATCTCATAGATTTCCTAAACACTGAAAGTCAGCAAAAAGTCTTGGTGATTGAATCATCAAACAAGACTTTAGATTCTTCTAGTTTTAAAAATAAATTTTTATGTGTGAATGCAGATTGAAATGAAGAAGAGAGACAATTATTTAATGTTGTCATAGAGAAGGAAGGAAGTAAAAAAATTTCTCTTCCAAGAATTGAAGAGGAGTAGTTACTGAACATTACTTGGATGAATTTTATAGGAAATGGGTAGTTACTAATCATTGTTGACCATGAAACCAATCAGGAGCAAGAAAAATTGTTTAAAGTTGTTCTAGAGGAAGAGGAAGGTTTCATAGAGGTAATGGATAAGGAACTTCAACCAAAAGAGATACAAACCTTGGAAAATTGGTTGTCAGAAAGTGGGAACACTGAAGACTGTGTGGAATTTCCAAAAACAATTCCAAGTGAAGGGTTAAACTAATGGAAGGAGATAATGCTTCTGGAAATGAATCAGCAAAAGATCATTCAAGATGTAAAGCTGGAACTGAAGAAAGAGGAAGCAGTTTTCATGACTGGTAATGATGAAAGGCATGCTGAAATACATGGTAAACAAGGTAATATTTTTATGGTTGGTGACCTGAATATTTTTTATGATCAATCATATGAAGATATGGGGAATAAAGAAAGGAGGATTGTCTCAAAGAACAATAATGATGAACAAACTATTATGGAGCAGAAATATAAGATTGTTGATGAAGAAGAAATTGAAAATGACATTCTAGAAGAAGGTTATGTCTTTAATGGCATTGAGGATGAAAGAGAACAAATACTAAAGGTTGTTATGGAAGGAAGAAGGATTGGAAAGGATGGTACTTAGCAGTTTGATAAAATTCTTGTAGGATGTTAGGAGGAAGCATAACTGCTTGATGGCAATAAAATTTCCTTTCATTGGTTAAAGGAAAATATAGAAGAAGGAATTTTCTTGAGAGACAATATGCTAGTTCAACATAGAGATGGAGATGTTGAGGGAAATGGTATTAAGTTTGTTGTGTTGCAGAAATGGGAGAAACCTTTGGAGGTTTTGAACACTTTTGAGCAAGTGTATGTTGCAACAGAAGATAGTAAGAATGTTTATATTCTTATGACTAAGGAAGGCATCTAGACACAAGTGTTTCAAGAAAGAGATAGGTTTGATGATGAAATTGGTGAGCTGTGGAAGCTTATGAAAAGAAGCTTCAAGGGGAGGTCTTACAAGAAGAAGAAGGCAGTCAATATTGGAAAGAAGTTGACTGTACATATCTGCATAAGTAAAACTTATGGTGGCTTGCAGATTAAGATATGGGATCCAAGAGGCTTTAGGATTAAAGTCACATGACCCAAAGGTCATGGATTCTTTTTCATAAGGATGGTGATGTAAAAGAAACAAACAAGGAAGATATTGAACAAGAATTCATTCAAGGAATTCTTGAATGTCAGAAGTTATTTTATGACATGTTGATTTGTGTTTGTTTCTATGGTAGGAATTGATCTATTTGAATGTAGGATAAGTGAAAGATGAACATGGTTGCTATGTTCAGTCAGGACATACATTGGAAGAGTCAAAATATTTGCTGCTGATAAAATGCTGGAAGGATAGCTAAAAGGTATTGTTCAAGATGAGAACACTGCCTAGATTTACACTTTGGGTATCTGCTGAAATGTTACAGAAAAACAGTAGGGAGGGAGCTCATGGACAAGATCCCATGAAAATTTTCAAGCTCGAGAGTCTGATGCAGGAGCATAGACTCATGGATATGAAGTAATCCATGACTTCGTCAAAATCAAATGGATCAAAGGAGACCTAGGGTCTCAAATTTGTAAATTTGTTTTAATGATGTTGAGATGAATAAATTTGGAAGAGGTTAGTCGTCCTTTCCACTTGTAAACTATCAAGATAGAGTTTTTTGGTCAATAGAGTGGTTTTAGTAGTTTTTTAGTGACTCATAGGGGTAGTAGAGCCAAATAAAGAATTCATTCCTTCCTTGTAGGATCTGGGGAATAGAACAAAACTTGTATTAAATACAATTCTTGTCATTAGTTTAGGGGGAGTTAGTTAGATCATCAGAGAGCTTAGATAGCTCACAGGGCTTAGGTAGTTCAGAGGATCTTGGATAGCTTGGACAGCTAGCAGAATCTCTTAGATAGCTCGCAGGGGGTTAGCAAAAACACAAACAGAGAGTTTATTGCTAGAGATTCATTTGGAGAAATAAAACTTCTGTTTATTTCTATTGTTTCTGATATAAAAACCCTCGTGAATCCAATTTGCTGCGTATGTATGATTTTGAAGAAGGTGTTCGAATAAAAATGCCCAACAGGAGATCATTTTACAGACCGGGAGATAGTTGTATAAATTCATAAGTAATTGGATCTTCTTTATATTTACATTGAAATTGTACGCAGTCCATGAATACACATCTATAGATCTATTGAAAATCACTGTATGAATCCAGTGTAAAGAGCGTGCAAGAAATTGGTTTAAGAGTTATCAGTTAAAAATAGCCGGACTAACAAAATTGGTGACAGTTTGCCAAAGCTAGAGAATAAGCCTGAATCCCACTTTCTAAACAGAACTTTGTTTAAAGTAAGGTTTGTCTAGACTTATCATGGTAGGTGGTGCCTGCACCAATTGGTTCCTCTGTGAAGTTGTTTGGATGGTTCCCCTAGTTCATAAAATGGACCTAAAGAAAGCACAAATGATCCTGACTCTAAGGCGTCGTGCACTGGATTGGTTTATGAAGTTCTAGGTAGTACCACCAGGAACGCCATAGAAGACCCTTGAAGGCCTAAATCGGAGTCACAGTGTATCACCGAGATCAAGGAGATAAAGCAATAATTAGTAGAGTCCACATGGTATTTTGACCAGTGGCTTAAAACTTTGATCACCAAAGTAAGTTTCCAAATTTCGGATGTACAACATAAAGAGTGGTTTATTATTGCACTATTACCACACATACGAGGCCCATTAATGCAAAAAAATATTGAATCACAGACATAAGCAATAGAACTGGCAATGAAGTTGGAATCCTTTCCAATCGGCAATGACACCAAAGGAATGGTGCAAATTCAGTCACAGCTAGCTAATATAACGATACAGCTTCAGGACATCAAGAAGAGAAAGGAAGCAAAATAAGAATTAGGGTACATGAAATACAGAATGGATGCACACACCAATGATAGTTGTCCAGACTACATGAACTATATCTGCTCAGGTGTGCCAAACCCATTGAGTGCCCATGGACTACCATGGTGCCGCATATCCCAAACTATAGGACATTGTGAAGAAGACTGCCTATACTTATGAAAGATTGTAAGTACCCCAAAAATATTGTTGTGTAAATTTTGTAAGTTAGTAGGCCATGAAGAGAAGGATTTTAGAGCATACCAACTCTTGAAGGAAAAGACGGTAGACACCTAATTGATGAAGAATGATGGGAATGTTCAGGATGAACAAAAGAAAGCACACTACCATCTTGCACCTATGCCACATAATTAGTATCAGAACATGTATCAGCCATAGTATGCAACTGATAATCATTATCAGAACCAATATGAGTCGCGATACCAGCATAATTGGTACCCGCTGCCGCAACTACACCCTCAGGGATGGGGGGGGTGGGATCTTCCAAGGAGGAGGAGGAATTAGCAGAGGAAGAGGTCAAGTTACATGCTATAACTGTGGACAACTAGGCCATTACTCTAGATATTTCCAAGAGCCTGCAAAGACATGCTCATATTGTAAAGTGCAGGACCATAATGTGTTAGGATATTTAGACACTTAGGAGTTAGTTAAGATCAACTTGTGTAATATATCCTTTAGGTAAAAGTGTGTTTATTTAGTATGCATTTGTAAATATTCTAATCCGATGGTGATGATATGTTCTAGACATAGAGTGATCCGACGGTTCAACTTTGCTTATATCATACCTACCATTGATTCGTGGCTTAATACCCGATTGGTCTATGATCTCTATTTAAAGAGCATAGAGGGTCCTTGGCTAGTTGATCGATTATGAGAAGCTCCTATAAATTTCTTTATTTTGTATGATAAATTGCTCCAAGTAGTTATTTGGCTGGGGTCGTGGACTGTTTCCCTCTCGAGGGTTTTAACCATGTGACAAACATTGGTGTATTGATCTGTGATCTATTTGTGTGAAGTGGTTTTTCTTGGTGTTTGGTCCTTTGGGAGTACCCTGTGTACCCTATCATGGTATCAAAGCTTTTATGAAGAGCCGCTTTCGGTTTTGATCAAGATCTGGAACCGATGTTGCCGAAACTTTGAAAGCGTTTCTATTTCTATATTTTCTGTGCATTTTTGGACTATGGGCACTGTTCCATTGCAACCAGAGCACCATTTCCATTGAGAAATAGTTTTCGTTTCACCGAAAACTGTTTTTATTTGCTTCAAAAACACCCATTTCAACAAATCTGAAGGTATAATGTTACAGTGACAGATTTGTTTTATTTTTTTTTAAATATCTCATATTTTATCAGTCTTATAAATAGATCTTTTTGTTTTAGTCTCAGACTGCTGCCTTCCCTGGCTGCGTATGCTCTTTGCCATGCACCTTGCGTGATCGTGGCGAATCTAAAACAGTGAGGGAAAGTTTTTTTTCTTGTCTTCTTGGCTACGTATGCTCTTTGCCATGCACCTTATGCAATCATGGAAAATCATAAATAGTGAGAAAACGTAGAATTTCTAGGTAAGCTAACCAATATCTAACCACATTGTGTGGAAAAAGTTTTTTAGTTCTTGTTTTTCGTTTTTTTGTGATTTGCAGGAAAAGAAAGCAAGCACGGAAAACGAGAGAGAAGAGTGGAAAAAAAAGGCCCCCTTCCTCTTTCCATATTTTTACGTACCTTTTAAACTTAGCTCACTTGGTCCAAAGTTGCTTTACACCTTGATAAGTCTTGAGTTCAAATCTTATCAAGCTACTTTTTAGTGCATGCAATTTCTATTTTCAAGTTACTGTATTGTAAAAGTGCATCTCACATTAATAAAATAAAATAAAAGTGAGTCACTTAAGTATTTTAATTTATTTCCGCACTATTTAAAAGTACATTATTGTAAAAGTGAACCTTACTTATTCTACAAAAGTGATTCACTTGAAAGCAACTTTATTGTAAAGTGATTGTCAAAGGTTGATCTTTGGAAGAGGGGGTTATTTTTTTTAATTGGTCAAGTTAATATTTGCCACGTCACTATTGGGGACATCTTCAACATTTCCTTTGATCAAGCATAACTTCATCATCCGGAATTAGTTTTAAGTGTCTTCTTTTTAAAACCGCATATTTTTTTGAGCTCTTTGCATCCAGACAATTAGTTTCTATTCTTTCAGCTAGTATTTTATAGTATGGCCACCCCTTGTGATATTATACTTACAAGTTCTAACTATTTCTCATGGAAATCTCGTATGGAGGATGTTCTGCCAAGTAGGGGACTTTTCAGGATAACCTTAGGGAAAGAAACAGAACCCACTGATGATGATAAGAAAATTAAATGGGCAAATAGATGTGATGAAGCTCGTGGATTGATTGGGATGTCAATCTCTACTGATTTGCGATTCCACATATCTGGCATTGATGAACCTGATAAAGCTTGGGAAAAGTTGGAATCTGTGTTTGGTAAACACAATGAAATTCGGGGTCATCAACTTGAGAATGAGTTGCTTTCCTTGAATCCAAATGATTTTTCATGCATTCAAGACTATTTATCTAAGTATAAAACTCTTAGACTATTATGTGTAGAATGCAAGATTAAGAAGGAAAACAAACAATGTATTTATCATATTCTTTTCAAACGTGGACCTGCATATTCTATTTTTGTATATACATTCTACTCCATGAAAGAATCCTTGACTACAACTAGCTATCAAGAGCCTAGCCTTGAATCCTTTTGTGATTCCGTAATTAGAGAGAAAGATAAGCTCATTCATCTTGGAATAATTAACAATGCAGATACATCTGGGAAAGCCTTATTGTCCCAACAGAAAGAAAAGTCCAAGCCTCCCAAGAAACAGATTTTTTGCAATAAGAAGCAAAACAACAAGGGTACCAAACCCTCTAAGTCAGCTCCTCCTTTACAAAATGACAAAGGATCCAAGCAAAAAGGCAAGAAGACTGAGCGTCATTGAAATTTTTGTGGAAAAGATAATCATGATGAATCTAAATGTTTTAAGAAGATGGCAACCATGGAAGCAACAATGAAGAAGCACCACATCAGCCTAGATTCGCCTTCAGAATCTACCTCTCATGGACATGCACTTTGTGCTTCTGGTTACTCTTATACTGCATCTTCTTCTTCTACTTCAATTGAATGGCTCATTGATTCTGGAGAATCTTATCATATGGCTAAGGATAAAGCCATCTTTTCTACTATGCATGAATGTAACACGAAACAAATATTTGTTGGTGATGATAGATCTCTAAGTGTTGTAGGATCTAGAAAAGTTCCGGTAGAAAATGGTCATTTCAGTGATGTACTATGTGTTCCAAAAAATTTCTGCAATTTGTTATCCGTCTATCAAATTACTCATTCAGGTGAAGGTAAAACTGTGACGTTTACACCTCACCAAGTTGTAATCAAGGATTTTAAAAATCCTAAAAATATCCTTGCTACTGGAACTGTTGATGATATTACCAGGTTGTACAAATTTAACAACTTTGGGTCATCACCTTTTTCAGTTTTCATTGCTCATAGTGATAACTTGAGCAAACTTTTGCATGAGCGATTTGGTCACTTAAATTATCGCTCATTGCAACAACTTTGTAAAGACAATATGGTGACTAGTCTTCCGCTGGTATCTTGTAAGGATGGTGTTTGTTCCGGTTGTGTACTCGGAAAACATCATCAAGACGGTTTTGACAAACGTGCTTCTTGGCACGCCTTGGTTCCCTTGGAGCTTGTGCATAGTGATTTGTGTGGCCCTCTTCCATCTGCTTCCTTTTCTGGTTTCAAATATTTCTTAACTTTCATTGATGACTACTCCAGACACACTTGGGTTTACTTCCTAAAACTTAAGAGTGAAGTATTTAACATGTTCTTAGCCTACAAGGATCTTGTTGAAAAACAATATGGTCATCAAATTATTAAGTTAAGATATGACAATGGAGGAGAATATGTTAACAACAATTTCACTACTTTTTGCACTGAACAAGGAATCCAACAATAGCACATTGTTCCATATACACCGCAACAAAATGGTGTAGCTGAATGGAAGAACTGCACTTTAAAGGAAATGGCTAATTGTATGATCCAATCTAAATGATTAAGTCTTCAATATTGGGCTGAGGCCATAAATTGTGAAAATTACATAGTAAATCGCACACCCACTAAAGTTTTACAGGGTATAACACCAAAATAAGCATGGAGTAAAATTAAACTAGATGTAAGTCACTTTCATGTGTTTGGTTGTGAAGCATGGGCTCACATTCTGGATGAAAAATGGAAAGCATTATAGCCTAAAAGTGAAAAGTGCATATTTGTTGGATATTCTGAAGATGTAAAAGGTTATAGACTTATTCAGCCACATTCTCATGATATAATCATTAAAAGAGATGTTAAATTTGATGAAAATCTCTTGGCCTGCGAGCCTAACTTAGCGGGTGTGCCATCTTTGGCCTGCGAGCCTGATTCGGCGATTGTGCCTTCTTCTTCTTCTTCTTCCAGCTTTCCAACTCCAGTTTTTGATGATGACAATGAGGATGAAAATCCACCTCCACCTGCTCATGTTCCTCCAATTGCACGAGCACCAATACTTCTTCAATGGGTTCGTTCAACATGTGAAGCAGCTGGTGATCTTGCCGGTGATCCTAGAGATCCACGTTGAACACGTTCTCAGTTTCAGCGAGCCTCTTCTCTTTTGGCTCAAGTATTCGAGAATCATGATCCAGAAACTTTTGTAAAAGCTTTAGGAAATCCAGATTGGGATGCAGCTATGGATGAAGAATATCGTTCCTTAATGGCGAACGATACTTGGGATATTGTTCCTCTTCCAAAAGGAAGAAAACTTGTCAGATGTAAATGGGTCTATAGAACTAAGTATGCATCATATGGAAGTGTTGAAAGACTGAATGCAAGGTTAGTTGCCAAAGGGTTTTCCCAAGTTGAAGGGATTGACTACAATGAAACCTTTGCCCCTGTAGCGAAAATGAACTCTATCCGCCTTGTTATTTCCCTTGCATCCTTACATAACTGGGAATTCCATCAAATGGATGTCAAGTCTGCCTTCTTACATGGTGATTTACATGGAACAACCTCCTGGATATGTTCATAATAAATCTAGCCTTGTCTATCTCCTTAAGAAATCCTTATATGGCCTTAAGCAAGCTCCTAGATCTTGGTATGCCAAAATGGATAGCTTTCTCCTTGACATTGGTTTTTCTAGATGCAATTCTAACCCCAATGTCTATACCAAGAAAGTAGGAAACCATCTCATCATACTTGTTCTTTATGTTGATGATCTTATCCTTGCTGGTAGTGACCCTAACCTTATAACCCATGTGAAATCCAGTCTTAAGCAAAATTTTGAAATGTCAGACTTAGGACATTTGCATTATTTTCTTGGTCTCCAAGTCTTGCAAACCAAAGAAGGAGTCTTTCTTTCCCAGTCTAAGTATGCTTGTGACCTTCTTCGTCACTTCCACATGGAAGATTGTAAACCAACCCCTTCTCCCTTCTAGTCTAGAGTCAAACTTTCTACCACTTGTACTTCCCCTGAAGTAGATTCCACCTTGTATCGTCAGCTTGTTGGTAGTCTTTTATACTTGAATCATTCCCATCTTGAACTTTCCTTTGCCATTGGTCGTGTTTCCCGTTACATGCGAGCTCCTCATGAAAGTCACTGGAAAGCAGAAAAAAGAATACTTTGATATATTTAAGGTACAATTCAGTTTGGGATTCATTATAGTACAGGGGGGAAACCTTTGTTGGTTGGTTTCACTGATTCAGATTGGGCCGATGATCCTGATGATCGAAAGTCTACTGCAAGTTATATTTTCAGTCTGGGATCTGGACCTGTCACTTGGGCTTGTAAGAAACAACAAGCTCTTGCTCTTTCTTATACAGAAGCAAAATATCAAGCCACAGTTAATGCCAGTCAGGAAGCTTTATGGATTCGACAGATCCTTTCAGAGTTTGGATTCAAGCAGCAGCAACCTACTCCACTTTGGTGGGACAATCAAAGTGCCATCAAGCTTGCAAAATATCTAGTTCTACATCAGTGTAGCAAACACATTGAGCTACACATGCACTTCATCATAAATCTTGTTCATGATTGTGTTATTGAAGTGCTCTATTGTCCTACAGATGATCAAGTTGCAGACATCTTCACCAAGTCTCTTACAGAAGAGAAGTTTTCTAAGCTTTGGTCTATGTTAGGAGTTCAGGAATGTTTCCTTAAGGGGGGATAGGCTCTAATGCCTCCTTCCTTCTCCTAATAGTGTCACTTTTGTAAATCCTTTAATCCTATCCCAAGTTTTTCTTAAGGGGGGATGATAGGATATTTAGACACTTAGGAGTTAGTTAAGATCAACTTGTGTAATATATCCGTTAGGTAAAAGTGTGTTTCTTTAGTATGCATTAGTATGCATTTGTAAATATTCTAATCCGACGGTCATGATATGTTCTAGACATAGAGTGATTCAATGGTTCAACTTCTCTTAGATCATACCTACCATTGATCTATGGCTTAACACCCGATTGGTCTATGATCTCTATTTAAAGAGCATAGAGGGTCCTTGGCTAGTTGATCGATTATGAGAATCTCATGTAACTTTCTTTCTTTTGCATAATAAATTGCTCCAAGTAGTTATTTGGTTGGGGTCGTGGACTGTTTCCCTCTTGATGGTTTTAACCACGTGACAAACATTGGTGTATTGATCTATGATCTGTTTGTGTGAAGTAGTTTTTCTTGGTGTTTGGTCCTTTGGGAGTACCCTGTGTACCCTATCATAATGTGGAGCAATGCCCTCAGTTGATTGCAAAGTGGCATGTTAGGACCATTACAGGTCCTAACCCTGCGAAAAATCTGAACCCAAATCCAAATCCTAACTTGAACGTCCAAATGATTGTTTTTGAGTTGTGAGAGCCAAGATTTGCTGTTGTAACACGAGGAGGTGCTGCGACTGAAGCTGATCAGGATTTACCACAAGAACAACTACAACCGCATGTACAACCCATAGTGTAGAAGAAAGTTCCATTCAATGTCCAAAAGAAGAAGTAAGTATTCTTAGATGTACGACTAGAGTTTGTGGACCTAGAAAAACCATCGTCCTCACCTGAATTAAGGGAGATGCCTAAACGATTCCAATAGTTATTTGAGAAGAAGGTCCCAGAAAAGGTTAGTAAGCTCAAGTAGTTTCTATAAAGTTGCTTAGCGCTAATTCAAGATAAAGATGTTATCACAGAACTACAAGCACTGATAGAAGAAACCTTAGAAGATCCGTAACCAAAAAGGAGGGTTAATCAGGTTAAAATGAAGTTTAAAACTAGGTGTGAGTTCTGAATGACTACGGAAGTAGGCAACTACCACATGGATTACATTATTTTAAACTTGGGCTTGGACGTTAATATTTTGATGCGATAGACCTAGAAAATCATGGCCAAGCCGTGGTTGGACTAGTCTCTTGTCCAATTGTGACTTGCAAATCAAGAAAAGGTCCTACCGATTGGTATATTGAGTCAAGTCGATGTTGGCATCGAAGGATTGCACACATTTGCGAACTTTGAAGTCATTAACATTGTCGATGAAATGAATCCATATCCCGCACTATTGGGGATAGATTGGGCCATAGAAGATAATGAGATGAGGGTAGTGTTTCCCATCAATCCATTGGAGAGTCAAAGGTATGTCAAACCTTTCTACAATGAGGGACAAGGTGATTATCTCAACCATATTTACAATGGAACTTCCTTACAAGAAGATTATATCAATCTGACAGCGGATGGAAACTTGAGCTAGAAAAGTGCTAGTTCATGCACATTCGACTCAGGAGGGGCTTTGGAGAATTGGTGAAACTAGTTAGATGAGGTCTCTATGAGGAGATGCACTAGAATTACAAGATCTGTACGATGCATGGAGAACGAGCTAAGAGAGATACCCATCTATGAACAGTTACCTAACCTCATGACCTTCATAAGTGAGTTTGAAGGACTCGTAACAGAGTCGCAACACTTGTCTTTGCTATACCATGTACTAAAATCTATGCTTGCTAGATGGTGGGGCATGCAAAAGTAGACCATATCAGAATGGGCACAATGCAAAAGGTTGCTGGAAGCCAGATTCGGTGAAGAAGTCACCACTGTGAGTCACAAGTACATAGAGTTGTCAAACCTTGTCAAGCACATAAATCAATGTCACACCACATTCACAGAATACCCGCATTGGGAATAGGTCCATCATTTCATCACACATTGGAAATAACACCCTGAAGCTGGTATACATCTATGTAGTTGTGACAAGGAACTCAATATTGGGAGGAGGTAGCTAAAACGTTCATGCACACATTTGAATTTGTTGATGAGCAACCTACAGTTGATTTTTCACTTCAAATGATAAAATAAAATATATTTGCTGAAATCCCCGTCGAAGAGGTAAATTCCTACCAGTGCGGCGTGACCATATAGCAATGGATGACCTTCTATAATATAGTTGTAGACCCAGATGATGATCTGACTAACATAAACATACCAGAATCAGAGGGTATGCACATAATAGAAGGAGTGGTATTTCAAGCGATAAGTTCCTCATGCCGCTGAAAATCAAGAAAGTAAACATTGGGTCACCAGAGAACCTAAATTTCACCAATATAAGAGATTATTGGGAGGATGAGATGGTCATGAAGATCATAGATAGACTTGTTGCATGAGTTTCAGGATCTATTCCCTACCAAATTTTCAAAGATGAAGGGGATAGTAGGAGACCAAGGGGAGATGAAAATACCCCTGAATCCAGATGTTAATCCAGTCAAACAACAACCTTATAGGTTGAATCCGAGGTATAAAGAAAAGGTAAAAAAAGAATTGGATTGCATGATCAATGCAAGAATCATTGAACCTATTGAGGAATCAAAGTGGATCATTCCTATAGTGATCCAGGATAAGAAAACCATAGGTGAGATCAGGATCTATGTCGACCTAAGGAAGCTGAACGATGCATGCCTGCATGATCCATTCCCAACACCATTTATAGATGAAGTATTGGAAACCATCGAAGTACAAGAGATGTATTCATTCACCAATGGCTTCTCTAGCTATCATCAAGTTAGAATCATGAAGGAGGATCACCATAAAAGGAACTTTGCCATAGAATAGGGATGCTACGAGTGTACTGTAATGCCCTTTGGACTCAAGAATGCACCTGATATTTTTTCTAGAATAGTAGTTTATGCTTTTAAATATTTCATTCATAAGTTTCTTGAGGTATACTTTGATAATTGGACTATGTTTGGTCTAGTAAGAGACCATATTGCAAGTTTGTGCATGATGTTGGACCACTGTTCGTAGTATCAGATTGCGCTTAATTCTAAGAGATGTATTGTTTGTGCACCATTTGGTGTGTTGTTGGGTCATGTTGTTTGTTGTGATGGAATTTTGGTTGACCCAACAAAATTTGCGATTATCCTTGACTTACCACCACCCCCATTAGTCACGCAACTCATATCAGTGTTATAGGAAATTCATCAGTGGATATGCAGAGATACTATAGGAAATTCATCAGCGGATATGTAGAGATAACTGCTCCTATGGAGAAGCTATTGAATAAATATGCAAAGTTTTAGTAGATGGAACCCTGCCAAGGAATCTTAGATAAATTAAAGAAAAATATGCCCACTGCACCAATACTAGTATTCCTGGACTTGAAGAAGGAGTTCCATGTTCATGTCAACACGTCGTCTGTCACGCTCAACATTGTTTTGACAAAACCAAGAGAGGGAGCGCTTGACCATCCCATTTCTTTTGCTAGTAGAAAGTTGTCAACGGTAGAGAAAAATTACAGGACAACGAAAGGGAAGGACTCACCATGGTATACGCATTGCATAAATTCCGGCATTATTTGTTGGGTGGACATTTCAAAATGTACACTGATCATTTGGCTTTAAAGTACCTCATCAACAAGCCAGTGTTTTGGGGGAAGATATATCGATGGCTCCTCCTATTTAAAGAATTCGACTCTGAAATCGTTGTTAAACTTAGTCAACTAAATGTTGGACATGACCACCTGTCAAGAATAGAAAGGGGTGAAGAACCAACCAGTATGGAGGATAACTTGTCGGACATGTAGTTGTTCGCAGTGACCATGATGGATGATCAATTTTATAACTAGATCTTGTTCTTATTTTATCTTTTATTTTTGTCCTAATTTTCAACCATTGGTTTAAAATGATTTTACATTTTATGTTGATTTTAAGAATTTTTTACAATCAGTAATTTTTGTTGGATTTAATGCTTTTAATGGTTGAATTATTTCATTAATTTAGTTTTAAGGTTTGTCTTTTGGGATTATTAGTTAATATATATATCTTTAATCTTTCAAAAACTTATAATAAAAGTTTATTCCAAGTTTTCTTTATAATATAACCCTCATTTTGGAGTCCTTTGTCAAATATTTTCATGAGGAGATTCATGTAGCAGCTTTGTTTTTCCTATTTTTGTCATTATCATTGCGAGAATATTATGAGGTTATGGAAATGAATTATGGAAAAAAAAAGAGGTTTTTTTCCAAAACAGAACTGTGCACAAAAACCTCTCTCAGTTTTGCAACAGATATTATTGTTTGAGAGATTCGAATTCATCTTTGTGGCCTATTTTTGGGGTTTGAATTATTTAATAATTTCTTGTTTTAGTCACAAATTTTAAGCACGTATTCTGATTAATGGAAGGGGAATTTTTAAAAACAAAGAGAGGTTTTTCTTCATAACATAGTAATTTGAAAACACCTCTCTCAGGTTTTGTACAGGTGTCAAGGATAGATAGATATGAAGATCTTTGAGACCCAAATTTTCCGAAATTCGCCAAATTTCCCCAAATTCGATTAGTTATTTTTGGGTTAATTGTATTTAAATATTTTGAGTTATCATGTAAGTAATTGATGTAACTATTTCAATTTTTAACCTAGATGGTAGTTATGGAACTAGTTTACCTTTTTAATCATAAAAGGAAGACAAACATAGAGTTTTGGTAGGGGATTTTTCACTCAAGGAGAGGCTTTTGGAGCTTTGATTTCTCGAGCTAGCATTTATAACTCTTATGTAAGTGGATGAATATTATTGATTATAAATAAACTGATAATCCCTTTTACCTATCATGCTTTTTCATTTCTGATCTGGTTGATTGCTTAGTCTATAATTTCATTTCTTGTTTAAAGGTTTATTCATGTAAATGCTTGTAGCCTATGGGTGGAATTAGTATTTCATGTGTAATGTTTATGGCTTATTGGGATGTGTTTGATCCTCAATTTATCCAAATTGCACGATTCAGTTCTATATCAGCTTGTGGATGTTTATTTCCTCCTTACTGATGAAGTTTTTAAAACCAAAACCATAAACGAAAAACCCTAAAAACCTATTTTACTTAGTTTTATTTTATGAGATTGTGTTGGCTTGTTCTTTAGTAGTATGAGAACAATTTCTAGCACTAACAATCAGAATAAGGAATTTAACACCATCATCCAATTCTGGGAGCACAGGCTATGTGCCTGAAGGCTTATCCACTAACCAGAAGAAACAATTGGTTGTCATATCTGTTGATTATATGTTGATCGCGGGACATTTATACAAGCTGGGTGCAGACGAAATATTGTGATGCTCTGTCTTTGACCATGAGAGAAGGTGGGTAATGAGTAAAGAACATGTCAATGTTGCACGAGGAAACTATGCTGGAGAGGAAACTCTGCACAAGATATTGCAAGAAGGATTATGGTGGCCAAACATACATATGGATACTAAAAGTTTATGTCGGTGTTGTGATATCTGCAGGAGAACAGGAAAACCATCATGTTGTGATGATATGCCGCTTGCGTCGTAGATAACCCTCTAGGATTTTGATAAATGGGATATGATTTTGTTGGTCCAATCAGTCCACCAGGGAAGAGGATTGGCACACACTACATTATCAATGTGATAGACTATCTAACTAGATGGGATGAATCCTCGCCTGTTAAAGATTGCACTATTGCGACTGCGGTGAAGTTTCTATTTGGAATGTGGTGACCCAAGTTTGGCTGTCCTAAAATTATACTCAGTGACCACGGTACTCATTTTATTAAAAAAATTATTGCTAAGCTTACTGTAGAGTTCCAGATCCAACATAAGAAGATGACACCCTATCATCCTCAAGAAAATAGAATGGTTGAAGCCTTCAACAATATTCTGGAGAATGCATTAACCAAAGTATGCAATGTGCTCCGAGATGATTGGGATTAGAGAGTTTCAGGTGTGATATGGGAATATCGCACAACTTGCAAGCAATTGACAGGACATACCCCATTCAGAATGGTGTATAGATAGGAACCTGTTGTGCCCGTCAATTACATTGTTTCGAACATACAGATTGCTGCACTGATGGAAATGACAGATAGAGATGCTGTCAAGCAAAGGTTGTCGCAGCTCATTCAAATGGAATCAAATGGAAGAGGAAGGCTTCATCGTAGGATTCCATAAAAAAATCAAGAAGCAAAGTCAAAAAGCATGGCATGATCTCCATGTCTTGATTAAGCCACTCAAGGTTGCGTCATGCATCAAAAAAGAGAAACTAAGGAAACTGTTATGTCGCATGTCTACGACAAAACTAGGAAAATCATCATGAAGCGCGGGAATGATAGGCTAGACAACATTAAAGCGATAATATCTGACAAATATTGAGGTGGTTATGAAAGTGAGGCATCATTAATTCGATGAGTCCAAGGAAAATGATGGCATGCTTTATGGTTCTGTTAGTCATTTCTTCCATAAATACCATAATTTTCCTAACATGTACAACTCAGAACTAAAGTAGTTGAATTCATGAGCAATACGTCGACCGAGACTCCCATGTGATCGACAAGACCTTGACCTCCCATTGAATGATGACTACAAGACATGCAGCCACCTATAAAGTGGAGCTTCATCCACAAGTTTCAATTTACTTGCACCCAGTGAAGATGAGAGCCAAAGTCGAGAGTTGACAGAGCCAAACCCTGTAATAGAGAGCGAGCCAAAACCCATGGTCATAGAAGTTTATAGCACCAGTGAGCCCTTAGATGTAACAGTTGCCTCTCCGTGTCTAATTTAAAAGGAAATTGAATCACTGGAGGTACAACAACTTGAACAAGAACATGAAGCAATGGCATGAATAAGAAAGCAACCAGTTCCTACGGCTAGTTCGGCCCCTGTTCCACCTTCCGGTTTGGTCCTTGTGCCGAACCCTGCATCGAATCCACCTATTGCAAATCCAAGACCAGTCGTGCTTCCCACGGATGATCCTGATTCATTTAGGCTGAAGCTGTCAAAGAAACATAAGGCTAAGGTTGTTGCAGATATGTCTCTTGAGGATATGCCAAAGGATGAACTAGACTCACCACCATGTAGAGACACTAGTGCCATAGTGGAAGAGGACAACTTTCCACACTACTTCCGGCCAAGTATAACCAAGAATATTTCACCTTCTATGGATAGAAGTTGTTCTGCTGGTCTGAATGGTTCATATCTAGAACAAATGGGTGAACAACAGAGGATGAATACCTTCCCTGAATATCGTAGACACCTGGAATGCCACTTCGATAGTAAACCTGTGTACCTGCAAATAGATCAAACATGTAAAAACATCTNTCCATGTTAGTGACTAAGGAATCTAACAACATGTACATGTGAAATCAAAACAACAGTAATGTGGGATGGAAATCAGCTTTGCATTAAAGATGTATGGAGAAGCTTTCAACCGTTGCCTTAGTGTCAACAAGCATCTCCACGAAACAAACACTTCATCCCCATAAACTCCAAATTTGCTCTCTATGCTCTCCAATGGCTTGGGCTAAGTGGTCAATCCAACAGCGTAACAATACCTCTAGAGTTATCCCCCTCAACTATGGACATGAGCTTGTATTTATAAGGCTCAATGGATAGGGATAGTTGAGAGATTTGTTGATGAGGTGGCTTGTAAGATCCTATGATGGGGGATATCGAGCTCAACTAACCCACAATGATAGGGATAAAAGAGGACATGAGGCTCATGATCCAGAAGCCTCGAGAAACTTCTCTTTTTCCTATTTTAACCAGGGTACCACTTTTCTCCTCTTATGACAGAACGGTTTAGATAATAAAAGCTTATGGACCAAGTACCATATGTAGTGGCACCACTTATCGAAAATGGGATACAGGCGGTGTGAGCAAGGTACCAGTCATGGGCCACAGGGAAAGCATGGTGCTGAGTTTTTTTATGTAGAATTGACAAACATAGTAGGTTCCCACTTTAAGTGTTGGGATTAAGGGAAAACATGATAGTTAAGGGTCTTATCACATGGTGGTGACAGGATTTAGGTATAACAGGATTCCCCCCAAAGCATGAGACTTAGAGAGATACGATAAGTAAGAGCTTTGAGAGAACAAGTTGTCACTTCAAGGTGAAGATGTCAGCTCGATCAGAGCATGTCATCCAGTAGGCATATGCAGCACATCAATATTTTGACTCATAGACACATGCAAAAAACCCATGGCTACAGACAAATACAAGGAAAATCCATGAGAGGAATAAACAAGAATGGCTACTAGAATACATTGTAGATCAATGTGATAGAGGAATCAAATTTGGACATAGATACCAGACATACTGTAACATCCCCGACCCTCTGACTGATGAAGGGGATGCTACTATACATCAAAACATCCAGGCATCTATCCCCATGAACATGAAACATACCTACATATAGTGCTGAAGCAAGATACTTAAAACATAAATTTTTTTTATGAAGATTAATCATTCATATACACAATTGAAGCAAACATATCAATCAACACTCATGCATATACAAATCAACATTTAACATGTATAACATCATTCATCAATGGTAATTATAATTGTAGATACAAGTTAGGCAAGAATACTTATCTTATGAAGAACTTGTTCCGCAACCAGCTACGTCGCTGCAACGTTCCACCCTACCATAGGCCAACGTGCTCCTCAATCTCTCGGCAACGCTACCACCCCCAAGCCGGGCATGATTCCCCAAGGAACAAGGAACTAACAGGCTTACACATAGCCAAAGATAACAACCCACATGGATACATAGTTCAGCCAAGCCAACATAGTTGGGTTTATCAGGCAAACAACGGATCAGCCAAGCCAACAGAGTTGGGTTTATCAGACCATCCAGGGGTTGGGAAATCCTAATGCTAAGCTGGTGCACTAATACCAGAACCAGCCTGGATTCTACAACACCCACACACACCCAACACAAGGAGATCAGTCCTTTCTCTGCAACGCAGTCCTTCAGACCCTGATCTCCCTTCCAGTGCTATTCAGGGGTTATGGAGAGGAAAGTAGGCTCGACGACTATGTCTATGTGGTTCTCAACCCACCAAGTTTATCAAGCATCTGAGGCCCTCATTCACCACTCCACTGCAGTCCGAGGACAAATCCATTGCATGCAAGTAGCCAAACAGCTATTCAAGCTTCTGATGGAAAAACACAGTTAGTCCATTGTGGCAAACGACAAACCACAACAACTATGAACCCACAACAATTTCTCAATGCAATCGTGGCCAAACAGCAGTCAACACACACACATGAACCCATAGCACTCACTCCTCAATAGGAGTGTTGTGAGACTTGCACAAACCAGAGAATGCTAAGGGAATAGAATCTCAAACTGCACCTAATGGAAAGGTTCATTGGAAAACAAAACTAGGAAAGAAATTAAGGCCACATCCCAGCAATAGAGTAGCAGTCTTCAGCTCATCATTCAGCGATGAAGGTTGGATCAAAATTCCCAATCTAGAAATGCATGGGGAAAATTGATTCTCTGTCTAAATGGAAAAAGAACACCACACACAGACCAACGATTGGTGACGATACCACAATAGTCTAACGATGGTGGGAAAAACCAACGTTCTACGTGAGCAGGGGAATAATACTCACAGAGTAGCAACACATGAGAGACAGAGGGTGAAACGCAAACAAAGGAATGTGTATTTCTCTTAACTCAGTTCGCACGAGGTGAATGAACAGCCACCATTCAGTTAGTGGACAAACCATCCAAAATCTAGAAGGTGGTCATGGAGAGAGTGCAGGCACATGGGGAGAATGGCCATTGTGGCATAGTGGCCTTGTTGTCAGCGAATAGACACCCCACTAACAACAGAACAATGAAGGTGGTGGTTGGATGAGACAAGGGAGGGTGAGTGAAGAGAGTGGTGAAACATGGCTTTTCCCCTCCATGGCTCAGGATTTAGCTTTCCCCCTCCTTACCCTTAGGAAATCATGCCCCTTCTAAATTTAGTTGCAGTGAACATAGCTGGCTAGGTTATTTAATTAAATGCATGTTTACATGATGCCACAATTTAATATGTATGATGCATGTCCCGATATACCATCGGTGACCATTTCAATCCAAAACACAACATAACCAAATCATGGTGGGGACTTTGCCTTTATCTCCCCACCACGATTATTTACAATATGCATATCATATATATATAATGCAAGCGGGGTCAAAACTGAGGTGTTAAATTCCCCTCCTCCTTCAGTAGCACTGTCCTCAGTGCTTTACAAAATCTGAACAAAATGCTACACTAGTACCACGTCAGTGTTCCACAGGATTGAGAAAAAATGGATGTGCCAATCACATGTCATCCTCTGACTCCCATGTAGCCTCTTTAGGTTCGTAGTGCTCCCATTGCACCTTTACCTGCCCTATGGCTCAGTTCCGGAGCATTGTGACCTTCCTGTCAAGCATGTGGATTGGATAGATTTGGAACTCTCCCTCGGGTTCCACCTGAATCACATCCCAATTTATCACATGGTTAGGATCATGTACATATTTCTTAAGCAAAGAAACATGAAAAAAATTATGAGCTCTAGTAATAGCAAGCAATGCAAGTCTATATGCAATTGGCCCTATTCTATCAAGCACTTCAAACTGCCCACAATATTTAGGTGACAACTTGGCACAACTTCCAAGCTTGAAGGAACTTTTCTTTGCCTTCACTTTGAGGTAAACATGATCCCCAACACTGAACTCTCTGTTCATCCTATGCTTATCTACATAGCTTTTCTGTCTGTCCTATGATACTTTTAGATTCTTCCCAATATTTACAACTTCTTGCTCCATTTCCTTGAGCAATTCTGGTCCAAGCACAACTCTGTTCATTGCGTTATCCCAAGTCACTAGTGTCCTACACCTTCTTTCATACAAAGATTCATATGGGCTCATCCCCAAGGATGCTTTCTATCCATTGTTGTAAGCAAACTCTACCAAGTGTAAGTAATCTTCCCACTTGGTTGGTTTGTCCATCACATACATGCGAAGCATGTCTTCAAGCACCTGATTAACTCTTTCTATCTGCCCATCTGTCTGAGGATGGTATGCCGTGCTGAAGTTTAGCTTTGTACCCAAATTTGCAAACAACCCCTTCCAAAAATTGGAAGTGAACTTGACATCTCTGTCAGAAACTATTGCCTTTGGAAATCCATGCAATTTGAAAATATCCCTCATGAAAATCTTTGTAATGTCATTAGTTTTATGCGTAGACTTCATTGGTATAAAATGTGCTACCTTTGTCAACTTGTCTACTACAACCATGATGGAATCATGTTGTCTCCAATTCATCGGCAATCCTGTAATAAAATCCATGGAAATAACTTCCCATTTCCATTCCAAAACTGGCAAAGGATGCAACAAACCTGTTGGATGTTGATGCTCAACCTTTACCTATTGGCATTTCATGCACCTTGAAATGTATTCAGCGATGTCCTTTTTCATACCTGGCCAAAAGTACTGCCTTCTAGCTGTAGAAATTGTCTTCTGATATCCTGGGTGACCAAAATATGGAGCTTGATGGATTTCATCAATAACAACTCTCCTCAAATATGCTACATTCGGAATATAAATTCCTCCTGTGTAAGTGAGAAGTCCATCTTCTTCCAATTTATATCCCTCAGACCTCTTCTCAATACTTTGCTGCTGCAATTTGTCTTTTACTTGCTCATACAGTTCATCTCCGGTAACATGATTTACAATCTGCTACCTCAATTCTGATTGGAAAATACTAAGAGATGCCACATGCATTTCCTATACCTTCCTACTGAGTGCATCAGCTACCTTGTTCTCTTTTCCTTTTATGTGCTTGATTTCAAAATCAAACTCACATAGAAATTCCAGCCATCTCGATTGCCTAGCATTCAGAGTAGGCTGATCAAACAAGTACTTCAAACCACAATGGTCTATTCTGAGCTCAAATCTTCTACCCATCAAGTAATGTCTCCACATCTTTAGAGAATGTACTATGGCAGCAAGCTCTAGATAATGAGTGGCATAGTTTTTCTCATGCTCCTTCAACTTTCTCGACTCATAACATATCATGTGGTTTTCCTACATAAGGACTCCAAGCCCTTGTCCTCATGCATTGGTACATACCACAAAATCTTTTGCTTGATCTCCAACCTTCAATACTGGTGCACTAGTGAGAATATTTTTCATTCGTTGGAAAATTTCTTCACACTTGGAAGTCCATTCGAACTTCATCCCCTTCTTTTGCAAAGAAGCTATGGCATGTGCAACCTTGGAAAATCCTTCAATGAATCTCCTGTACTATCCTATAAGTCCCATAAAAGATCTTACATCCGTCACATTTCTTGGAGTAGGCCAATTCATAATGGCTTCAATCTTTTTAGGGTCTACTGATAAACCCTCTTTTGAGATAATGTGACCCAAATACTGAATTCTATCCCTGTAGAAGTCACACTTGCTTAGTTTCACATAGAGCTGATGTTCCCTGAGCACTTGCATTGTCAGTCTCAAATGCTCTTCATGTCTTTCTTATTATTAGAATAAACAAGAATGCCATCAAGGAAAACAAGAACAAACTTGTCCAAATACTTACTGAAGACACTGTTCATAAGGCACATAAATGTAGCCAGTGCATTTGTGAGACCAAATGGTACCACTACAAACTCATAATGCCCATACCTTGTCTTGAAGGTTGTCTTATGAATGTCTTCTTCCTTGATCCTCACCTGCTGGTAACCAGACCTCAAGTCAATCTTGGAAAATACCTTTGCTCCTCTCATTTGATCAAAGAGGTCATCAATCCTAGGCAAAGGATATTTATTCTTCACAGTAACCTTTTTCAACTGTCTATAATCAATACATAACCTGAGTGTACCATATTTCTTCTTCACAAACAGAACCGATGCTCCCCAAGGAGACACACTCATTCAGATATACTTCTTTTCCAACAACTCTTGCAGTTGCATCTTCAACTCTAGCATCTCTAGTGCACTCATCTTGTAGGGTGTCTTAGACATTGGTGCTACTCCTAGCACAAATTCAATGGTGAAATAAATGTCCCTCTTTGGAGGAAGTCCTCGAATCTCATCAGGAAATACATCCTTAAATTCCTGTAACACCTGATAGTCCTCCAACCTAAGAGTTTCATCTCCTGTTTGTTCTAGAATATGAGCTACATACAACTGGTGGCCTTTCCTACAGAACTTCTTCAACTGCATTGCTGAAACCTGCCTTACTAAAATTACCTTTGGAATACCCTTCACAACTACTGGGTTTCCTTCTTTATCTGTGCATTCAAAATTCTTGTTATAGTAGTCAATCTTCACTTTGTGAGCTTCTAACAAATCCATTCCAATGAGGACATCATAGAAACCAAGCGGTAGAACATTCAGATCGACACAAATGTTCAATCCATTCATAACCAATGGACACTTCTCTACCATGTAATTGAATTTCCTCTTAGTCCCAGTGGTAAGCTAAACTAACCAAGGTTTCCTACACTTTACCTTCTAAAAAGAAAAAATATCCACTACTCTAGGAGTAACATAACTGTGACTAGAACTAGAGTCAATCAAAACAAAAATAGATTGTTCAAAAATCTTACCTGCAACTTCAACAACAGTTGATTGATGATCTGCATGGCGGTCCTCTAATGCTGCATAAATTCTAGGGACTGCTCTGGCTACCTGACCCACTATTTCTGCTCTCTGAATGTTATAAGATGGCCTTGCACTTTCATTCTCAAGTGGACAATATCTATGCGGTCCTTCACATTTCAAACATTTAAGTGGACCTTTATTCTGGTGTGGCTCTTTAGGATTTCTTCCCATCACTCCAACTGGATTACTCGCAACTTGGGATGATTGCTCTTGCTGATTCCTGAATCTAGAAGGTTTGAAACCTTTCTTTCTTTGGTCAAACTTTTCATTCTTCTTATCCTTCCATGCCTTATGGTAATCAGGTTTACCCTTTCTTTTCTCATAGCAATATTTATCCTTCCTTATTGCTTCTTTGAGAGTTCTTGGCTCATAGAACTCAATTCTATCTTTGTAGGATTGAGGCAATCCACTTAGGAACCACTGGATCTTCACCTTTTCATCTATGATGTATTTCACATACCTAAGCAATTCCAGAAACTTATTTGCATACTCATCCATGGTCTGCGGTCCCAATATTAGCTCATGGAACTCCTTGATCTTGTCATCATAATACCTATCAGAAAGGTATTTCTGCCTGAAATACTTCTTGAACTATTTCCACTTCAATTTCCTTTCATTTATCCTCTTTAATTGCTTGAAGTGTTCCCACCAAATGGATGCTCTTCCATTCATATTGAATATGGCAACTCTTGCCTTCATGTTTCCTGAATAATCCTGCACCTGAAAGTACTTCTTTATCCCAAGAAGCCAAGCTTCAGCCTCTTGTCCGATCTTTATCTCACCATCAAATGTAGGAGGTTTAGCTTTTATAAATTCATCTCGAGAGCGATCACTATGGTTCCTTCTTCTTTTCATTTTATGAGAAGATGAACTTCTATCTCCACTGGATTCTTCAGAGTCAGATGATCCACTGGAAGTCCTTCTTCTTCTCCTAGTGCTGCTCTTACTTCCTTCTGGTCTTGATGTACCTCATCTAGGATCTATCTTTTTTCGTAAATCTATCAAATTCTGCAATATGGCAGCATTCAACTGATGTTGCTCTTCTTGGGCTTTAGCCAAGCTTCTCAGGGTGGCTGCAACCTTAGACAGTGTCCCTTAGAATTTCCTTCTGTTAGACTCTATGTCCTCATTTCTATTACGGTCATTTTCTCTCATGGCATCTTCTGCTCGCTTGTAAGAATCCAGAGCATCATACCCATCATGGGTTCTCGTGACTGAACCACCTCTTTCTTTACCACACTGCTCTTTCTGGAGTACTGCTCTTGGAATTTATCTATAGTTCTACAAATGTGTTAGTAGCAACTGTTAGATGCATAACATTAATATAAGCCAAACCACTTACCTTTTTCTTTGGGAAATTTACAAAACAAAAATTATGCTAAAACACTGAATTTTCTCTATTTCTTTTTATCCTTGTGACCACGGGTAGTCTACTAAATCTGATGAAAATAAATTGAAAGATAGTCAAAAATTTCTTGAGAAATCACTGAGAAATGCCTTCGAAAGACCCAGTTATTTTTAATCCCAATCAGACCCTCTTGCAACTATTCTGTCAACACTGCGGTAGTCAAAACAACTACCCTCCCGATCTACATCGACAAGAAAATTGACTATTCATCAGCGGTTTGTTCGCTTACTCCCTTCCGGTGTTTCGGCAGTCAAACCACTAATTCCCTGCTGCACATTGAAAGTCTGTTGGTTTATTTCTCCCTGACATTTCAGGTCTGGAGTGATCTAACACTCCGAATCTGCAAGGGCGATGAAAGTGTCCGTTCATCGATGGGTAAAATGACTAAACTCCCACTTTGTATCGATGACCAAACCATTTGTTGATCAGGTGCACAGTCTCTTTAGCAGCTGTAACAGCAGAAAGTGTTATTACTTCGGTTTCCACAGCAACCAACTAAGATTCCAATCGGTGATGTCAACTACTGCTCATCAGGTGTTTCGGTGGTTGAAAATTCTAAATTGTTCTGTACTACTGGGTCCACAATCGTCTATTTTTCCAAACTTCATCAGCAATAGAATAGAATAACCATCCTATGTCGACGATTGGATGTCCTACGCATCGGATGATTAGTCCCTTCAGCTTTCGCAACGGTGGACCACAACCGAACTACATATTCCATAGCCATGGGTCTATCGGTGGTTGGATCCTCTAGAAGTTGTGGCATTGGCGCTTAGATGCTCTCCTTGTTGGGTGGTTAGTTCTTTCGGTCTCCACAACAGTGGACGTTCAGTCAACAAACTTTACCCGATGTAGCTCATCGACAACGGAACCACCTAATCATTGTCGATGTCCTCAACTAAAAATCATTAATGGCCAATGATTATATGACTTAGAAAACTTTTTTGAAATATTTCTCTTCTATCTTCCTCTTCCTTCCACCAATTTTGTCGGCTCCATCTCCCTTATCTTCGCCTATCAAAACAACTGCTTGTTGCCGGTATTGTTCACTAAACATCGTGGCACCAGTGAACTGAAGGGCTAGTGCATCTACGGATTAGTTCGTTCAGTAGCCACAACTGTGGCTTATTAACTTCCATCTTCTTCCGATCGGTAGCCCAATCTACTAAGCATCAGCGAACTGAAGCATAACCTGATTGGTATCAGCAGTCAAAACTCTTCTCGTCGAAAGATTAGTGTTCTAGGATTCCCGAACGGTGGGTCTACAATCCCTTAATCCCTTCCACTGTTCATTGGTGATGAATATCACTGACATGCTTCGATGGCTGACGAAGTCAACACTTAGAATATTTTACAACTTCTGCTTCATCGACGGTCAGATCAACTATCTATCAAATGGATAGTCCTTTAAGTAGGCGCAACGGTGGACGCATCATCTCCTAACCTCTGTCAATGTTTCAGTGATCACTTCATCCTAGTGGCACCAATCGTCGATGATTTTTAACACTTAGGCAAATTTTCATGGATTTCCTTGTCGTGGGTCCCTCGTCAGGTGGTCTCCCAACTAGATGATCCGATGCATCGGCGGGACTTCAGACTAAGTCCTTCGATGATCCGATGATCCCAATACTTATAAGAAATGTCCAAAAATTCTCTTGTCATGCAGTTTTCTTCTAGGCACCAGGCATCCTCCCTCTGTTAACAGATTTTTCATGGCCCATTCATACCCATGCTGCAACCAGATCTTTGATACCACACTGTAACGTCCCCAACCCTCCGACTGGTGAAGAGGACGCTACTATACATCAAAACATCCAAGCATATAGCCCCATGAACATGAAACATACCTACATATAGTGCTGAAGCATGATACTTAAAACATAAAACATTTTATGAAGCATAATCATTCATATACACAATGGAAGCAAACATATCAATCAACACTCATGCATATACAAATCAACATTTAACATGTATAAAATCATTCATCAATGGTAATTATAATTGCAGATACAAGTTAGGCAAGAATACTTATCTTATGAAGAACTTGTTCTGCAACCATCCATGTCGTTGCAACGTTCCACCCAACCATAGGCCAACGTGCTCCTCAATCTCTCAAAAACACTGCCACCCCTAAGCTGGGCATGATTCCCCAAGGAATAAGGAACTAACAGGCTTACACATAGCCAAGGATAACAACCTGCAAGGGTACATACTTTAGCCAATCCAACACAATTGGGTTTATCAGGCGAACAAGAGATCAGCCATGCCAACAAAGTTGGGTTTATCAGGCCATCCAAGGGTTGGGAAAGGCTAATGCTAAGTTGGTGCACCAACACCAGAACCAGCCTGGCTTCTAGAACACCCACACACACCCAACACAAGGAAATCGGTCCTTTCTTTGCAATGTAGTCCCTCAGACCCTGATCTCCCTTCCAGTGCTATTAAGGGGTTATGGAGAAGAAAGCCGACTCGATGAATCTGTCTTTGTGGTTCTCAACCCAGCAGGTTTATCAAGCATATTAGGCCCTCATTCACCACTCCAATGTAGTTCAAGGGAAAAACCATTGCATGCAAGCAGCCAAACAACTATTCAAGCTTTTGATGGAAAACACAGTCAGTCCATTGTGGCAAACAATAGCCCACAATAACTATGAACCCACAGCAATTTCTCAATGCAATCATGGCCAAAAAAGAGTCAACACACACACATGAACCCACAACAACCACTCCTCAATACGATCGCTATGAGACTTGCACAGACCAGAGAATGGTAAGGGAACAGAGTCTCAAACTACACCTGATGGAAAGGGTTACTGGCAAACAAAACTGAGAAATAAATTACGGCCACAGCCTAGCAATAGAGTAGCATTCTTCAGCTCATGATTCAATAATGAAGGTTGGAACAAAATGCCCAGTCTAGAAATGCATGGGGAAAATTGATTCTCTGTCTGAATGGAAAAAGAACACCACACACAGACTGACGATCAGTGATGATACCACAACAGTCTAACAATGGTGGGAAAAACCAATGTTTTGCATGAGCAAGGGAATAATACTCACAGACTAGCAACACATGAGAGACAAAGGGTGAATCCCAAACAAAGGAATGTGTATTTCTTTTAACTCAGTCCGCGTGAGGTGAATGAATAGCCACCATTCGGTTAGTTGAAAGACCATCCAAAATCTAGAAGGTGGTCGTGGAGAGAGTGCAGGCACATGGGGAGAATGGTCATCATGCCGTAGTGGCCTTCCTGTCAGTGAATAGATGCCCCACTAACAAAAAAACAATGAAGGTGGTGGTTGGATGAGACAAGGGAGGGTGAGTGAAGAAAGTGGTGACACATGGCTTTTCCCCTCCATGGCTCAGGATTTAGCTTTCCCCCTCCATACCCTTAGGAAATCATGCCCCTTCTCAATTTAGTTGCAGTGAACATAGCTGGCAGGGTCATTTAATTAAATGTGTGTTTACATGATGCCACAATTTAATATGTATGCTGCATGTCCTGATATACCATCAATGACCATTTCAATTGAAAACACAACATAACCAAATCATGGTGGGGCCTTTGCCTTTAGCTCCGCACCATGATTATTTACAATATGCATATCATATATATATAATGCAAGCGGGGTCAAAATCGGGGTGTTACACATACAACATAGATCTATGTCATATAGATGCAAATTTGAGCATATCCACGACCATACAATTGTGGATCCATGCTAGATATACAAAACTCCATCGCACCTAGGGAAAGCAATGAGCACTAAACAAATACCCAGGTTCTTCCTCTCATTTCCCACAAAGTACGATTATGTCCATGTCATTACAATGATATGAAGTCGAACATGGTAGAAACCACTCGATTACCGACCAATGATGTGAACCGTTAACAAGTGCGAGGGAGAACACCATTGATGTCAACGATTCCCAAGGTGCCCTAGTACAATCTACTGAGCATGAATAGATGTCCTGATGTCAAACATCCAGTCAATTCTATCGATCAAAGGTCAATGATGTGAAACTATGTTGAGAGTGAGAGAATCTATCATTAAGGCATATAGATCTCAAGGTACTAAGTTTTGCTTCTAAGACTATTTCCCAGATGATGAGTTGATGTCGACGAGAATAGTCTCATCGAAGGAGGGCCATGATGAGTCCCACATCGACGAGATGAAACTCAGAACATAGTTCTAGAATGATGTGAATGTAGTAACCATAAGACAGACTCAAAAGTACTGACACATAGACTGTTTTGACTACAGAGGCAAACTTCTTCAACTTGCCTTTGAACATCAGGCGACACGACAAAAGACTTGGCAGCATGACTAAACGAGACAAACACACAGTGCAACAGTTGAATGCATTCTTTTGAAAGGATCAAAGGAGTGATATGACTCATGAAAGTGGGTTGTCACGGAGATCAGCTGAATACCCAATTGACTGAAATGATATGCATACAAGTGCCATGTTCAAAGGTAACGACAAACTACTGCCACTAATTTGCAAAATGATTCCCTTCCCATTTCCCCCATCATGATCGATGAGTTCCTCTTTTCAGTTTTACGAGTTCAAAGAGGGTAACAAACACTCAGTATAGCTTGTTCGAAGACAAGTCCAAAATCATATGTTTTACGAACCTGTGAGAGGAGGGGTTCATTCCAAAAAATGGGTCTCTCAATGTTTAATTTAATGAGTCCAATGAAAGAAAAATCAATGTCGTTCATGTTTAGAGAGTCTGAATGACCACAGAAGAAGACTCCATAGGGTCCTTTTTCATATGATTTAGTCTCTAAGGCCCGAAAAAGTATAAAATTATACCTTAGAGAACTCTTCTAGTCATGATTGGCTGAACTGTTCCTTTTTCGTAAATAGTCT
Source organism: Pseudotsuga menziesii (assembly GCA_001517045.1). Taxonomy (NCBI): domain Eukaryota; kingdom Viridiplantae; phylum Streptophyta; class Pinopsida; order Pinales; family Pinaceae; genus Pseudotsuga; species Pseudotsuga menziesii. The sequence goes on along the minus strand of LPNX010132238.1, from coordinate 119,865 downwards.
ATCCAAACCGAAAAAGAGATAACCTACCATCAAAGAGACAACTCTTTAAATGCTTTAACGATCGTGAAGAAGACAAGATCACTCGACAATATTTTTGTATTTAAGGAGCTCAAAAAGAGTTTAAAGAAGACTCCATTAGGTCTCTTTTCATAATGAGAGATTTTACGAGCCTGAAAAGATTCAAAAACAGTCTCAGACCTTTGATACTAAGTTTCGAGAGTGTGACCAAAGTGTCGCAATAAACGCTCAACGAATTTTTTCATTTTATGGTAGTACGAAAACATAAAAAATGAACTCCCAAAACTTTACTGCTACTATTCTTCTACCCTGCAACGACTCAAAAACAAGTGTTAAATGCACCAATAACTAACATTAAGGGATTACGACTGATAAATTTTGAGTAATAAGCAATTTTAAACCAAAACTATAGCATGTCAAACCCAAAAATGTGTATAAAAGTCATGTAAATAGTGAAAAATCAAAATATTTTACTATTTACCCATAGTGGAGAGCATTTGGAGCAGTTTCCTAGCCAGATCTTCAGTTGCTGATATCAAGAGTTTCCACCGTCGGATTCGAGCACCGTCAGTTCCAGGTAATAGCCTAGACTCTACTCTTTAATCTTATGGCTTTAATTTTGAATTTCAATGGTTTTTTGGGCTTGTATGGCAAGCCCTAAAATCATGGAAACGGGCACCGCACTTATCCCTTGTGGGATATGTGGTACCTTGCTAGAACCATGCCGAAAACAAAGCGCACAGGCAGTGCCATCGCCTATATTCAATAGGGAACAGGAGGTGCTGGCAGTGTAGAAGTAAAACTAATTACACAAGAAAAAATAGACCATTTCATTTGATTGGAATGATTAAGAATGATTCTAATGGGTCTTGTTATTGTTTTTGGTAGGTTTTAGCTAATAAAAAATGGTCATATGGAAAGAGAGACAACATGATAATGATGACACCTTCACCAAAAGGAATGTGGGTTGCATATCCACATTGCGATATTGCAAAATCCTAAAATTCTTCCGCACGCCCAGCATGGTATCGCATGAGCGATTGCTAGAGCACATACTCTGGATGTGGAATCCGGAGCAACAACATTTCGAGGTTGGTGCTTATATTTTGACAGTCGAGGTAGAGGAAATTTACTTCCTTACTATCCTTTCAATATAGGGTGCTCCCATCTCACTGACTAGTTCCCGTGGAGGGGACATCACCGCACAGGAGTTGATAGACTGTCACTGCATTCCTGGGACAAGGACATCAGGGAATAAAATCCCCATAAAGGTAGTGATGGACGAACCTCTACGGACTATATTGTTTACTATGCAAAGAGTGGTGGGAATCTAGGGAGTGCACCAGACTTCTTGGGCACATATGCTCTATGCCATAGAGGCCATAGCGCCTAAAGTATTCAATTGGGCGGAAGCCTTGCTCCCGATATTCAAGGATCACCTGACCAAGTGTCGGCAGGGGGAACTGAAGCAGTTTGGTTTTGGTTCCATTCTAGCCTACTTCTTCTTTGAGTGGGTACCATAGATGAGACCACATGTGTTCTTTACAGAGCTAAGAGTGCGGGACCCTTGCATGTAGAGCTGGGTCCAGATTATATCTCGTACTGGAGTGGGTAGGGGCAAGGTGAAGTTCGGTGACCCATTCTTCTGATGGCTGAGAGATCAGATCCTCATGGTGGAGGATTATGCATATGTGGGTATAGACTTGAGCATCGACCCTGACCTATTGCTCCCACCTGGTGGATAGTGGGGTGACCTCGGTAAGAAGCAAAACCCTAAAACAGAAATAGTGTTTTTATGTTTTTGATGTTTTATATTTTTTATCTTAAGTAACGAAACTTGAACGTTATCATGCAGATGTTGGAGCAGCATGACCTAGGGGAGCTTCCCCACTGGATAGATGATCCAGGGACCATTTCATACTGTAGGGTGATGATGTGACCAGGTAGTTAGAGAAAAACCTAGAGAGGTTTACCCTAGACATCCCTGATGCTTCCATTGATGACCTCCCTCTGAGGTATCAGAGACCTACAAATAGAGTACTGGTTTGGTTTAGTAGAATGGTACGTAGAGTAGCCCAGGTAGTGATGTGCTACCACTGTTAGAATAATCAACCCATAGTTAGCTACCTTAGACATTAATTAATCCAATTTTTGTCTTATTTTCCTAGTTTCCATATTCCACCTTATGCAAGTTGTCCTCCACATGTCCAAAGCGGTCAAACTTGATAAAATTGAGTCATGGAGCACTTGGGAAACCACTTGGAATCAAATCTACTTTATTCCTAGCCTACCTAGCTCATGTTTTCTTTTTCTACTTTATTGCCTGCTTTTGCTGAGTTTTAAGGCAATTAGGAAAGTTTGACTAGGTGAAGTTAACCTATTTTTTGTCCTCATCATCCTCCACTCTTTTGTCCTAAGAAAAGAATTTATGAGTTGTCATTGCATCATCTATTAGCTTGGATAATTTATTTTTCCAATTCATGATCTCCTAGACAGATTTGGAAACTGCTTTATGCACCTATGGGGGATTTGCTTAAATTTAGTAAGCCTGCTTTTGACCAAATTTGAATGGCATCCTTATGCATTCAAATATCTCATTTAATTATTTATTTTGGCAGCCTATGACTTCACAAAGTTGGCTATTGTACACTTATTCAATACAGATTAGTGTTCTGCTCCATATTCGGTCTCCTTTGTGTGTAATTTGCATGTGTAATTGGCAATTTTTGTGAGTGTAATTGTTCTAAAACCTGGGTTCAATTTCCAAATGGTATCAAAGCCTTTGTATATTGATTTATATCCTTCCAATTTGTTATTGTAGGTTTGACAGCATTGACTGGGAGTATTCTGCTGACTGAAGGGACAATTTCTGAGCTATGGATCAATCTCAGAAGATCATCTTGACTCTATTTAACTTATTTGAATGGAAAGAAGAGATGGAGATACTGTTGAGAGAAAAATTCCTCTACAAAGTGACTATGGAAATATAAGTAGAGCCCAATGCAGTTGCAGAGAAAATTAAATGGCACAACAGGAGGGATGAGGCCTATGGTCTCCTGTGTCTGAGCATATCCAGAGACCTCCTTTTTCATCTTGATGGATTAACATCACCAAATGAAGTATGGGAGAAGCTTGTTGAGATTTTTGGTAATACAAATGAGATTAGGGGACATCAAATTGAAAATGAATTGATCTCCCTGAGTCCAAATAGCTTTGAATCCCTGCAACTCTACTTTTCCAAGTTCAAAGCCCTTGTTTTGTAGCTAAAACAGTGTGGGATCTAAAAGAAGGAGGAGCAACTGGTTTTTTCCATACTCTCAAATCTTGGCCCTAACTATTTAGTGTTTCTCTCGACCTTCCATGCCACAAAGTTGACAGCTCGAGCCTGGAAATTGCCTAGCCTTGCAGATTTCATGGAATCTCTCACACAAGAACAAGATAAATTGGTGATGATGGGCACCATCAAACCTTCCAAATACCAAGCTCTGGTTGCTGGAGCTTCAAGGATGGATTCAAAAGGCAAGAAGAAAGCTAAAAATCCATTTGAGCAAAAGAGATATAAGAACAAGTCTCCATAGGAGCCCCAAGGTTCCAAGAAGAACCCCCAAAAGAAGAAGAACAAAGGAGAAATGAGCAAATGCGCATACGGCAGTAAGGGAAATCATCCTGAAAGCTCCTACATGAAGCAGCAAATTGACATGCTGACCCAACTCCTGGAGAAGAATGGCATCTCCCTTCCTGACAGCTCAAAGAAAAGGGAAGGAGGATCAAATCCAGAAGACAGAGAGAGAGTTCATGCATTGGTTGCTGGCACATCAAGCTCACCTAGTTTCATCATTGATTATGGAGCTTCAAGACATATGTTTTTGACCAAGGAGTCATTCACCTCACTTGACATGTCGAAAGGTCCACCAATAGTACTGGCAGATGACTCTCTCACTGAACGTTTGGGCAAAGGGAGGATTGATCTTGACCATGGTAAGTTCAGCAATGTATTGTATGTTCCAGGTCTTGCCTCTAATCTCTTATCAGTGTATCAGATGACCCACACAGGGTCCCCAAATAAGGTCATATTCTCCCCTGATGAATTTGAGATCACAAATATCTCAAGTGGTAAAGTCATTGCAAAAGGAGTTGGAAATCACACTTTGAAGGTATACATGTTCTCACACTTCCTACCCTACTCAAATCCCTCTGCTCTTCTGATTCATGCTAATGAGAAAAGCAAGCTTTGGCATGAAATATTTGGCCACCTTAATTACAACTATCTTTCTGATCTTAGTGAAAAAGAAATGGTCATAGGGTTATCAAAGATTAATTTTTCCAAAGGAGTCTGTCAAGGTTGCATCTTAGGAAAACACCCGAGAGCATAAATTTGAGAAAGCTAGTCATGAGAGAACCTCTACACCTCTTTAGATGATCCACAGTGATGTTGCTGGCCCATTTCCTCATATTTAAATGAGTCAGGCCAAATATGCATTGACATTCATAGATGACTTTTCCAGGTATTGCTGGGTTTACTTCCTGAAACACAAGTCTGAAATTTTTGGCCTCTTCAAAGTCTTTAAGGCTTTGGTTGAAAACTAGTCTGGGAGGATACTCAAGGTCCTCAGATCTGATAATGGTGGTGAGTATGTCAAGTCTGAGTCCATTCAACATTGTGTAGATGCAGGTATTCATATGCAACATTCTATCCCTTACACACCATAGCAAAATGGTGTTGCTAAGAGGAAGAACAGATCACTGAAAGAGATGGAAACCTGCATGATGGAGGCTAAGACTTTGCCACCAAAGTTTTGGGCCGAAGCTATAAATTTTTCAGCCAATATCCAAAATATGGTGCCTCATAAATATCTTTATTGTATGACTCTTTTCGGAGCATGGAGTGGGCACAAGCCAGATGGGACCCATTTTAGGATTTTTGGCTCAAGGGCTTGGGCTAGAATTCCAACAAAAAAGAGGAATGCTTTGCAGCCCCAAAGCCAAGGGTGTCTATTTGTTGGGTACTCTGAATATTCCAAAGGGAACAAGCTAATAAATTTGAGCACAAACAAAGCCTTCATTGAAAGGAGTGTTCAGTTCCAAGAAGAGCCTTTAGCAGCAGTGGAAGTTCGAGAATCCTCTTCACCACCAGAACCATTGAATGTAACTGAAGAGATAGTTGAGTTTGCGGATTCTGATATGTCTGATAATAATTATTTAATTGCAGATCCTAACAGTCCTAAAATACCAAAATGGGAAGCAAATACCATTCATGCAGCTAGAGAACTAGCTGGAAATCCTAATGATCCTAGGAGGACTAGATCTCAGTTTGAGAGTGCTCTGTGTGTGAAAGACCCTTTGTTTGCAAAGAAATTATATATGATGGTTGAATCAGACCCATAGACATATGAATATGCAGCACATGATCCAAGATAGAAAACATCCATGAAATAAGAGTTCAGCTCACTCTAGAAGAACAACACTTGGGCGCTGGTTGATCGTCCCCCAGGGAGGAAGCTAGTTCAGTGTAAGTGGGTTTACAAAAACAAATTTTATGCTGATGGTTCACCTTTGAAATATAAGGAAATATTGGCATCCAAGGGCTACTCACAGGTACATGGCATAGACTACAATGAGACCTTTGCACCAGTGGCAAAGATGGACTCCATCAGGCTAGCTTTAGCCATTCCAGCTTCGAAGCAGTGGGAGGTACATCACATGGATGTGAAGTGTTCTTTTATAAATGGAGATATTACTGAAGATATTTACATGCAGCAGCCTCAAGTATTTTCTACTAATCCATCTCTTGTGTGTAGGCTAAAGAAATCATTGTATGGGCTTAAGCAAGCCCCTAGGGCTTGGTATGCCAAGATTGATAGCTTTCTGCTATCATTGAATTTTGTTTGATGCAAGTCAGATCCTAATATCTATTTGAAGATGATTCATGGTTCCTTAATGATTATTTTCTTGTATGTTGATGACCTTCTCATTACAGGAAGCTCAAAGGATGAAATTGCCTCCTTAAAGGCTGCAATGAATCATGCATTCTCTATGACTGATTTGGGATTATTGAGCCAATTCTTTGGGCTCGAGATTGCTCAAACCAAACATGGAATAAAATTACATCAGTCCAAGTATGCCTTGTATTTTCTGAACAAGTTCAACATGAAGCATTGCAAGCCAAGCAAGACTCCCTTCCTTTCAAGAGTTAAGCTTGAAGAAGCAGATTCTTCACCTATGGTAAACAATACACTGTATAGGCAACTGATTGGGTGTTTGCTGTACCTTACACATACTCGACCTTATATTTCTTATGCAGTAAGTGTGGCTTCAAGATACATGGATCAGCCTCATGAGATCCATTGGAGAGCAGCCAAAAGTATCCTTAACTTTGTTCAGGGAACAAGGACTCATGGGATCTTCTACAAAGCTAAATCTGATCTTGATTTGATTGGGTTTACTAACAGTGATTGGGTAGGTGACAACACAGATCGAAATTCAACATTAGGATATGTGTTCATCCTTGCTGAAGGACCAATCAGCTGGTCAAGCAAGAAAAAGAGTGCCAATGCACTCTCATCTACAGAAGGAGAGTACAGAGGAGTTGTAAACGCAACAACTCAATGTTTATGGTTGCTGGGGTTACTTGGTGAGTGTGGCTTCGAATCAGAATACTCAAATACTATATATTATGATAATAAGAGTACCATTCAAATCTACAATGATCCAATTCAGAGACAGAGAACCAAACACATTGAGATCCATATGCACTACATCAGAGAGCTTGTGCATGATGGCACCATTCACCTACTATTTTGTTCATCTTCAGAACAAGTAGCAGATATCTTCACCAAAGTTTTTTGTGAGAATACATTCAGCAATCTCAAATCACTATTGGGGATTGCTGATCATGCTATGAAGTATGAGTGATGACAATATTTTCAAATTTTGTTTTACTATCCATGTTTAAGGGAGGATTTTTCCCACTGGGTTTTTGCCTCTTTCCTTGGTTAAATGGGCATGCAGTATGTAAAGGGTGACTAAGCCTTGTTGCTAGGCCCTATAATTTTTTGATATTTTACTCATAATTCAGGCTTAAGGGGGGGTGTTAGAATAATCAACCCATAGTTAGCTACCTTAGACATTAATTAATCTATTTTTTGTCTTATTTGCCTAGTTTCCATATTCCACCTTATGCAAGTTGTCCTCCACATGTCCAAAGTGGTCAAACTTGCTAAAATTGAGTCATGGAGTGCTTGGGAAACCACTTGGAATCAAATCTAATTTATTCCTAGCCTTCCTAGTGCATGTCTATTTTTTCTGCTTTATTGCCTGCTTTTGCTGAGTTTTAAGGCAATTGGGAAAGTTTGACTAGGTGAAGTTAACTTGTTTTTTGTCCTCATCATCCTCCACTCTTTTATCCTAAGAAAATCATGTATGAGTTGTCCTTCCATCATCTATTATCTTGCCTTATTTATTTTTCCAATTCGTGAGCTCCTAGACAGATTTGGAAACTGCTTTATGCACCTATGGGGGATTTGCTTAGATTTAGTAAGCCTGCTTTTGAAAAAATTTGAATGGAATCCTTATGCATCCAAATATATCATGTAATTATTTATTGTGGCAGCCTATGAATTCATAGGGTTGGCTATTTTACACTTATTCAATATAGATTAGTGTTCTGGTCCATATTCAATCTCCTTTGTGTGTAATTTGCATGTGTAATTGGCAATTTTTGTGAGTGTAATTGTTCTAACACCTGGGTTCAATTTCCACAACCATGAGCATCACTAGATGATGTATACATGATGTATCCTATGAAATCTGATAGCTTCAGTATTTTGTATGGTGATTTTCTCCTGAAATCCTACGTGCTTCAGATCAGGTCTCGTGACCTATTTTTTGTAAACATATTCATATATATATATATACAGACTTTTCCCTGGTGTTTATATGTATCAAATGCTGTATGAATTTTACATGAGTTTTATGTGTCTTTGATTGTTTATTTATAATGAACCAATTTTGATTTTAATGACATGAATGGGAAATATGCCAATCTAGGATGTAGTTAGCTAACGAGTCAGCAATTACATTATGTTCCCTAGTGATATTCCTATAGGTGATGGTTTCAAATGATATTTCTAACAAGTGTACCCTCTATAATAGGTGGAGAAGCACTGGGTTACTATAAACATGGTTTAGATGAAAAACCACGAGTTGTGAGTCCATCAAGACTACCAAATTGCGAACATCTTGGGAGGGAGCTTCAATCAGAAGACCTATGACTGCTTGATACTTGATGGTATTTTTGGTAGAGGGACCAATATACACTGCTCCTGAACTGACCAAATCATAAGCTGGGGAATAGAGAACCCAAGCAGCTGAGGCAATATTCAAGGTGTGGTGGTAAGCACCATCAGCGAAGCCGTAGAAGGCCATCTGCTCTGCACGACCAAAACATGGTATAAATAGATACAGACACTAAACTCAAAACCATATTGAAAATAATCAAAGCACATTGAAATCCAATCAATATACATATATACAAGATACTATCCAAGAAAAATCTAGGCATAGTACCTCTTTAGGTACAACCCATTGCGAGGTTTCCCTAAAGGGATTGCATCGTAATCTACAAGCTTGTAGGTGACTTTCTATAAAACTTTATAAATGATGAAAGGACCATATTGCATGGACTAGAATTTTCCTTTCCCTAGTTTTTCATATCTCTAATCATAATTCAACACTAGGTCACCCTTTTTAAAGGCACGAGGCTGGATAGATTTATCATACTTCGCCTTGACACGTTTCTTATGCACCTCATTAGCCAAGGAAGCATATAATCAGTCCCCCATTTGGAAAACAGGCCAACGACAATGACGGGGTGTAGTGAAGCAGGATGAGTGTGGTTTTTGGGATAAAAATGTTGACAAGGTGGACATTTCTTAACAGCCTCGTGACAGTCTTTAAAGACTGAAGGCCAAAAATAACCAGCACAAAGGATTTTCTAGGCTGTAGCCATCCCAAATAAATGACCACCACATGCTCCAAAGTGTCAATGATTCAACACTTGTTTAGCTTCCTCATGGGTGAGGCATTACTAGAGAATGGAATCAATCCCATGTCTATACAAGGTGTCATTTAAAATGAGGTAGTATTTTGTGTGGTGACAGATACGGTGGTGATCATCACGGGATAGGTTTGGCTGAAATCTTTGTGTTTGGAGATAAATAAGCAAATCTCCATACCATGGATCAGTAGTGCTTATCAGGGATAGGAATTCATCTGTAAATGAATCACTGGGCTTAGATTCCATTGAAGGACAGGGAACATCACACATGAGCTCAGCAAAGACCAAGGATTTCCTTGATGTGGCTTTGGCAAATTCTGAATCAAAATCTGGTAGTATGACTATCCATCGGGAGTACTTTCCCCAAGTAGCTGACGAGTCAGGATGTAATACATCGGGTTCTGGTCTGCCAATACAGTGGTTGTGCGAAGAAAAATGTAGTGACAAAATTTTTGTACAGCAATGGTTGTGGCCAATGCTAAATTCTCCACGCATTAATATCGGGTTTCAGAATCCATAAGATTCTTACTAGCATAGTAAATCATGTGCTCCTAATCATTGGGATTTTCCTGCACCAAAACCATAGCGATGGTGGTAGTGGAGGCAATAATATATAATAGAAAGTCCTTTGAATAATATGGGGGGTGTATCATGGGTGAATGAGTTAGAGCATGTTTGAGATTATCAAAGGCGCATTGGGCTTGGTCATCCCAGAAGAATGGAGTGTCCTTCTTAAGGAGATGCATATAACCATGTGTTTTCTCTGCAAAATTGCACACGAAACAGTGAAGGAAGTTTTCCTTCCCTTGCAAACTTTGGAGTTCGAGAAGATTGGTTGGGGCTAGTAGAGATAAAATGGAAGCAATTTTCAAAGGGTCTATCTGGATGCCATCCTTAGAGACCACAAAACCTAACAAGCAGCCCATCTCAACGTAGAAAACACATTTATGTAGATTGAGCCGTATATTATAATGATGGAATCTCAGGAAAATATCTCTAATATGACCGAGGTGGTCCTCCCGTCGCTGTGAATGAGTAGGGAGGTCATCAAGGTACGGTTCAACAATATGTTTAATATCATGAAATACATAGGACATCGCATGCTAGAAAGTGGCTCCAGCATTTTTCAAGCCAAAAGGTAACTTCCTATATGCAAAGGTTCCCCATGGGAAAATGAATTCCATCTTGTGTTGATCAATGGGTAATATCTCAATCTGATTATAGCCATAAAATCCATCCATGAATGAGAAGATGACACTTCCGGCACAGTTGTTGATAATATGATCTATATGTGGAGTAGGAAAGTTGTCCTTGGGACAAAATTTATTCAAGTCTCTAAAATCGATACAGACTCTAATGGTGCCCTGCTTTTTATTGACAGGGACAGCATTCGATACCCATTCCATCAGGGGTACGGGATAAATAAACCCAGCTTTGAGAAGCTTCTCTATTTCAGCTTTAATAGCTGCAACCTTTAGTGGATGGACTTGCCTTAGTTTTTACTTGATAGGTTTAGACGTAGGATAGGTTTTAATTTTATGGACCAAAATGGATGGGTCTATTCCCAACATTTCTTTATAAGACCAGGTAAAAATATCGTGGAATTCTTTGAAAAGTGCCTTGTATGCTCCAGATTCGTCTATCGAGCAGTTCTTCCCAACATGAACATGCTAGATGGTACCAAGCTTGGATGATATGTCAATTGGGTTTGTTTGAGTAATGTTGCAAAGGTTTCCTTCATAATCTATGTCTTGCAACAATATAGGACTTTGAGATGCATTGACAATATTAGTGGAAAACAGGGATGCAAAGTCATGGTATGAAAACTGGTATTGGGGAGGAATGAGGATCTATGATGGTGATCCTCCTAGATAGGCTCATTCGTATTCATGATCTCCATAATGGACTCATCGAAAGGAAAAGTCTTAGAGAGATAATCTAGAATAGGAAAAGATGGTTCTAACCAGTAGGCAGGTGGTAAGGATCTGAAGCCACTAGATGAATTTCATCAGTGTGATCATCGGAAAGGGTTTGAATGATGTTGTACATTTCTTCATGTGGACTCAACAATGTGGAATCAACAAATTGATTTCCCTTGGGCTCCCAATCAAATGACGCAATCATATTTACTGTCGTTGTGTCCGTGTTAGGAGGAGTGGAGGGAAAATTCCATAAGGGACGAGTCCTTCAACATGCCTACCCCAATCGAATGGTAAGGAGGAGGGGACTAGCCTAACATAGGGATGTTATTAGATGTAGAGGTAGTAACATTCGGTGTACAAAAATCAATCTATTTGATGGTAACCATTCTCCCTAGATGCGAAAATTGGACTGTTCGAAATACCGTTGACGCGACAGTAGTCATGGCGTAAAACCAATTTCTCCCTAGAAGGATGTTGTAATATAACGGGGCGTCCACTACTTCTACTTGAATAGAAACAATTTTTCCCCCAAGCTCAACTGGAAGGGTCGATATGACATTGTAGGGCTGGAAACCTTGTCCATCAAAGGCTTTCAGAGTCGTAGGTGATGTTACAAGATTGGGAGAGCCGATAGCTTTCCAACAAGACAGGGACAAAACCAAAGTTGAAGCTCCTTCATCTAAGACATTCCTAAAGACCTTCTTTCTGACTACTTTCATGATGATTTGGAAAGCAAGTTGGTGAGGTAGTCTAGACTTATAGTTGTTGACATTGAAATGAATCAAATTAGTATTGTTTGGGTCTAAATCTCCTAATGCAGTTAACAGGTTTTTGCGATGTGTAGGGCAATGTTAGAGCACTTCTAAGGTAGACATTGTACATGGTGCCTGAGCGATATCGTCAATTACATTATAAAATTGATCAGCTCAGGAAATAGGGTTAAAAACAACATTCCTAAGAGTAATCTTTGGTGGATGCAAAACCATATCAAGAGTAGGCTTCTCGATGGTTAGGGCGGGAGTAGACGAGGATTCGGTAGAAGCAGTAGAGGGAACTTTCCCTGAAGAAGAGTTTTCTTCTTTCTTGTCTACAGGTTTGTCATAATTCTGACTTCGAGTTTGCAAACTAATGGTATCCAAGGAAATCAAGCAAATTTTCTCTGATTAGACATGTGGTATATCAGTTGTTGTTGAGAGGGAAAAGGATCCATGAGAACTACGAGTGCGAGATTAATTTTCAAAAATTGGGTGATTTCGTCCCGATGGGGACACTCTTTTGTGAAATGGTCACCACCGCATAGCAAACATTGATGTTTTTCTTTTATTTTCCCTTTATCATTTTCATTGGTAGTTGGTTTTTGATTCTCCTGTTGGTTTCTGGGTTTTTTATTTTTACTTTTACCTTTCTTTTTAGTATTGCTAGATGTTTGAACACTCTGAATAAAATTGACCTCGCTAGAAATCTTCAGAGTCAAAGGAGTAGGGGTGGTAGTTTGGGGTTGCTTGGTGGTTTTTCTATCGACAAGGACTGGGTTGAACCAACAATTCCATCAACAGGTACTTCTGCTGGTGGCTTTGCAGGATCGGTGCTTCGGTGAGGAGCTTGAGGAATCAAGTCATACAAAGTTTTGGATTGGGAATAGACCAAGTCTAGATACTAGGCTCAACTAATGCCGTGCTCTTTAGTAACGGCACCACCCATAGCCACATCTTGGGCAATTGGAGGCAACAAAGATTTGGTAAACCAATAAGCTAATAAATGATCCAGAATGGGAGACTTAATAAGTCTTGTCCACCTTCTCCATTCATGGATATGATCGGATATGTGGGTGGAGGTGTTCTGTCATAGAGAAGTTAAGAGATCAGTACCCATTTCATAACAAATAGGAAGCTAAAAGTGTGTAAGAAATATAGTTGCCAATGAGCCAAAATACACAAACGAATGTTGCAGAAGTTCAATGTACCATTTCACGACTGTACCGGTCAAAGTTAGGTGAAAGAGTCGTATACGAACTGAATCATCCATAAGGGAGTTTGAGGAACACCACAAATGGAATGTCATGACATGGTTTTTTGGAGCATCTCCCTGCTTCCCATCGAACTTTGGAATGTTTGATGGTAACTTTACCAGAATGGGAGGCCATGAGGGGTTATGTTGAATGGGTTCACTAATCAACTTGGACAAATCAGGAAAGTCCTAAGTTGCCAGGAAAGGTAACTGACGGTTAGGTTGCACATACTAGTAATATTTATATGGCATATAATTAGCAGTAGGACCATAAGTATACTAATAGACAGGTTTTTTGTAAGGAAGAACTACAAGAAAATCCACCCACAGGGGGTTGATTTCTGGGATCAGGACCGTTAGGGTCACTAGGGCCTCCGGGACCACCATGACCATTGGGACCACTAGGACCATCGGGACCACCGAGACCACCAGGAGGTAAACCTCTAGAGCCTTTGGAACCACTAGGAGGAGGGCCACTAGACCCTCCAGAGCCATTAGGAGGGAAGCCACCAGGCCCCCCAGGATCACCAGGACCACTAGGACCATAAGGAGGAAATCCACCAGGACCACTAGGACCATAAGGAGGAAAGCCACTAGGCCCTCCAGGACCATAAGGAGGAAAGCCACCAGGTCCTCTAGGACCATTAGGCACCCCAGGGGGAGGACCTCCATAGGGCGGTCCTCCAGCACCTTCTGCAGTATGTATAGGGATGCCCCCCATAGCTGGCATGTAGGACCAGTGAGGTTTCCCCCATGGCATGAAACTATTGCTAGGATATGTATTTCCATCATAAGGCATTCCTATAGGATTGGGTGGATAATTAATGTTTCCTATAGGTACTTGATTTGCTGTATAACCATAACCCCAAGAGGTTTGACTGGTTACAGGTTATTCCCCCAAGGGTTGACCTGAACTATATGGGGGGTTAACCTCATTAGTATGGGTGGGAGGGACATAAAATATAGATTTTTCTATACTAGAGGTCTATCCTTGACTAGGTACAATTATAGTGCCAGATAACGTAGGTCATGTCGGGGGTTGCCCCCTGGCACTAGAAGGTAATGACGAAACAAGAATTGAAGGTTAAGGACTAGGTGTGGAAGACCTGGGATGATTGGGAATAGAAATAATATGGGAGGTGGTGGGGTTGGTAGTTTGACCTGGGTTGTGTGGAGTCACTGTGCGATCTAGAATCGGTTCAATGGGTCTCATAGAATAAAAAAGTGAACGATATCCCACAGGAATAGCTATGGATCATAATGGTGGTGTTCCCAATATATCATCTATTTTATTTTCAATCTCCTTTGCATCGTGAATAGCTTCCTGGTATTATCTATGTTCTTCTTCATTTGGATAAAATTCTTCAAAAAAGCTTAAACAGGTTCCAAATGAGGCAATGGCTTGTCCTATAAAGGCATCCCAAAATGGAGCATTGGGACCATAATCTAGATGGGTAGTATCATCAACATGGCCATCTATGGGAGAATGGAATAAAGTATTACCCCGAGAAGGTTTTTGGACCAAGGGAGGAAAGTGTGAAGGATATGGCCCTCCGCTTTCTGCAACCACATTCTCTCCCACTTGGGAGGTGGTAGTAGCTCCTTGGTCAATAGCTTCCATTGGATTTTCTCCTGAAACAAGAATAAAATCAGGTGGAAAGCCTCGTACTCTTCTGGGTAGTCTTAGCTTAGTCAGTTTGTACAACTCCTATCTAACCTAAGGGTCTCAAAAATCTAGAAAACACACCAAAAATTTCCCTACTCAAGCTATAGGCCAAACAAGCAAACTTAAATGACAGGAGGAGTTTAGATAGTCAGGTTTCTCACCAGGATTGTCAAGAAGGTGGCACTCACAATATATCTCAAGGTTACATGTGTAGCAGTCTCCCTGGGTGTTGTTTTCAGTGTGTGGCTCCAAGAAATATGGCCAAAGGGATTTTCTCATATGGATAAGGTATCCTAGTGTGGTCTCCCGATATACGCAAGGTACGTGGAAGCTCAAATATGTAGTAGTGATGTCTAATGCATAACCGTACATAAGGGGCCTTTTGATATACAATCGAGTATGTGAAGTACCTTTCTATATACCTCAAGGGTAAGGGAAGAGTCTATTTTCCTAAAAGAAAAAACAAGAAGCACACTAGATGCATATGCACTCTATTTTTTTATTTTTCTTAAGACATAGATAGATCTAACTTAAAACTACAATATTTTTTATTTTGGTGAGATAGTATTAATGCAAAAGAGACAAAAGAACATAAAGAACCTGAAATCTTGTGAGGCCAATCAAAGATCCAATGTCTTATGCTCACTAATGTTAATGACCTAATCTCAGTCAAAAAATTTCTTTTTAAACAAGAAAAAAGAAGTCTTCTATGGAAACAAAAAATGAAATCAAGATGCTAATTAAAAGTGTTTCCTTCAGTCTATATAACAGAAATGAAAAGAGATCTCATTAACACCTAAGGTTTCAAAATTGAAATCCTTTCAGAATCACAACCAACAAGCACTGAGGAAAATGAACAATAAACAAGCCTAATGTAGCTTTTGAATTCTTCAATAAAACCAATCTTTTACCACAAAAATTCAAACCATAACCATCAGATTCTAACAAATAAGATTGACACTGTAGGGTTGAAAGCACACAAACTCAATTTTTTGCAAAAAATGAGAAAAACTTAGTCTTGGAACAAGGCCTACCTGGCACCGCACTGGAGGGGTCTTGACAGAGCAGTTCTGGACCAACACCGCTTCTGGATAACAAGACTTAGGTGGTTGCACCACGTACTGCTAACAGGGTTCAGGCGGTGGCACCTCTTCTCGCCAATAGCATAAGTACAGTTCCCTGAATATATCCAAAACATAAAGGAGAATGAAATATCAAGTCAGAAATTGATTAGATCAAGGAAGAAATTGATGGATTGACAGTAAAAAAGAGCATAAAAAGTTGAAATAATTCAGATGTAAATAGATCTGAAAGTTTCAAACCAAAATTCACTAAGTCGGGTGGCAGATCTAACTGAAGAGAGTTGGATATGGAGCCTAGATTCGGACAGGAGTTTAGGAAATGAGGAAGATCATATCAACTGATATATGCATTTCTCCCCAATGGAGTTACTAGATTTGTAACCAAGAATATTTTACCTTTCGCGGATAGAAGTTGTTCCTCTAGTCTGAATGGTTCAGATCCAAAACAAATGAGTGAACGATAAAGGATGAAGACCGTCCCTGCATATCGTAGACACCTAGAATGCCGCTTTGATAGTAAACATGTGTATCTTCAAACAGATCAAACATGCAAACACATCAAAGCTACTAGAAAATCATCTAATTATCCATGTTAGTGACTAAGGAATCTAACAACATGTACATGTGAAATCAAAACAACAGTAACGTGGGATGGAAATCTGATTTGCATTAAAGATGTATGGAGAATATTACAACCATTTCCTTAGTGTCAAAAAGCATCTCCATGAAACAAACACTTCATCCCCATAAGCTCCAACTTTGCTCTCTATGCTCTCCAACGGCTTGGGCTAAGTGGTCAATCCAATAGCGTAACAATACCTCTAGAGTTCTCCCCCTCAACTATGGACATGAGCTTGTATTTATAAGGCTCAATGGATAGGGATAGTTGAGAGATTTGTGGATGAGGTGGCTTCTAAGATCCTATGATGGGGGATCTCAAGCTCAATTGACACACAATGATAGGGATAAGAGAGGACACGAGACTCATGATCTAGAAGCCTCGAGAAACTTCTCTTTTTCCCATTTTACCTAGGGTACCGCTTTTCTCCTCTTGTGACAGAGAGGTTTAGATAAGAAACGCTTATGGACCAAGTACCATATCCAGTGGAACCGCTTATGGAAAACAGGATATAGGCGGTGCAAGCAAGGTACCACTCATGGGCCACAGGGAAAGCACGATGCTGAGTTTTTTCATGTAGAATTGACAAACATAGTATGTTTCCACTCTAAGTGCTGGGATTAAGGGAAAACATGGGAGTTAAGGGTATTATCACATGGTGGTGATAGGATTTAGGTATAACACCAAGGAGAGCCAATGCATAGAAAGTGCAGACCTCCTTAGTGACACCCCACATCCTTGTGATGTACCATTGTTGACTGGCATACTGCCAAAGTTGGCTAAGCTATTGTTTAATGATGTCAACACCCACAAGCAAGCGGTTTTGGAAAGGAAGAATTACATGATAACGTTGCTAGCCGTGCCACCTAAGCCTCAACTCGTAGTTCCAATGGAGTGGTCCAGCAATGTCGACCATGTAGGATTATTGAACTTGTTGATCATGCTACACTTCAGTCATAGCATGCAAGTCACTATATATGTGAAGCAGCTCTTCATCTGTTTCCACAGAGGATGCTTATGTCTCAATCGACTCTACCTGGTCGATGTTGAGCTCATCTCATCGATAACAGGTTTGCCAAAGACAAGATGAGACCCTTTTCCATACCTATGGCTAAGAAGAGATATGGCCAAGATGATGTAGACATATAATATTTAGCACGCAGGAAGGGGACTCCTCATTGCTCCTATAGAGGATAACATGGTTAGGTTCACAGAGAAAATCCTATCTTACAAGTTTTTGCGCAAGATAAGAACCACATAGTGCACCTCCGGCGTGGTAGAAGTTGCAGAATAGTGTGCAGTGGGTGTAATCTTCAACTGGTCGCAGTACCTATTGAATGAGCTCATAGAGGATGCGAAGCAGGAACATGAGGACCCTAAGGCTAATTTCCACTACTCTTGGCTGCTCATTCTGATATCCTTCTTTCTATGGTCAACCCCACTGGACTTCCAGCCAATGGATGTCCCAGCGATTTTATAGGGAGAAAAGTATTAGAACCTGTGGTAGGAAAAAGAGGACAAAATTCGCCAAACCGATAATAAGATCGAGTTCTTTCTACAAGACGAGGCCCTCTGCGATGTTATAACATAGTCCCACAAAGTAAGGGCTACGACAGTGCAGAGATACATGAAATTTATAAAATTCCAAGCCAACATCCACAATGTCATTTTAGAACCAAGGAAAGACTTGGCCAAGATCCATACCAGGTAGTATTTATGATTGCTAATGTGGATGTTGACACGGTTGTCCAAGATTGGTCGACAGAATGTTGCGGCCCAGTCAACGAGTAGGTGGTCCAAGGAGGAAACCAAGGAGGATATGGAAAAGGAGAGGGTTGGGGCAAGGGTGAAGGGAATGGCCAAGGGAACGGTCATGGTCATGACCAACAGGATGTGCAAAACAATGACGGTGGCAAAAAAACAAGACAACCAATCATCAAGCTTTGATGATGATGATAGTGGGAAAATCAAAGATGATTATGAGGAGGAGGATGACTCTGGAAGTACACCTATTAATGAGGATATGCAAAAGGCCCGAGAAGAGTCGCACAACATAGAGAAGCATCCATGTAACAAGTGCAAATATGACAAACTACCTTAAATGGTCAACTTATCCGAAGAGGACATAAGCCTGTTGTCCAATGCCATTGCAGAGGTTACCAAGTCTAGCCTAAAGGGCCTAAGAAGGAAACAACTACGACTGAACAACCAGATCGTTGAGCATATAAACTAGCTAGCAGAGGCCACAAAAAAATTTCAAGCCATTGTCAAGGCTAAAACTTATGGTGTAGGTCCCAATACCCCAGTAGTAACACCAGAGTTGGTGTTGCTGATAAAAGTAGAAATACAGGCGTGAGTAATGGAGACTGGGACACCTAATTTCGACAATGTTTTCAATGAGTTTGAGGTACTAAACAAGGAATTCTCTAAACTCATGTTGGATGAAGTCTATGTTTTGCAACAGGCGATGGCGACCGAGGTATGGATCAGAAGAAAATGCAGTCCCATATTAGGCAACCAAGCAAAAAAGAAAGGATACAACACGCAAGGATCTCCTTAGAGAAAAGGGGTAGGAAATTGAGGCCCAAGAACAGAGTAGGATTTCACTCACTGAATCCATTAAGGAAGCACTCGTATTTTTTCCTTTAGAAGAATGCCAAGAATATGCATACATGACCGCAAAGGTAGCATGCTTGTCTCGGATCGCTACACACCCGAGGAAATAGGTCAAGGAGTTACAAGCACGATAGAGACCAGGAACAACTCTTGAGGTACTTGAAGAGTGTATGAAAATAGCATCTAAGGCTATTGTGAGGATAAGCAAAGGAGAAAAACTCTGCATTGAGGCATTTGAATCCATTTCTACGATGTGGGAAGTGCTTCTGGAGGATGAGACTGTAGAAAAGATCAAGGCATATACGCGGCAGGATGACGAGAAAATCACTGTGGTAAAGGTAGACATGAAAAAGGTGTCGCTGAAGGACAAGGTTACAAAGATTGTCAAGGTAAAGAAACTCTAGCAAGAAGTCCAAGCTATCCACAACCATGAGTGGACTAGGATTGAGGAAGTAGCAACACACCAGTCGAAAACATCATGAGTTACATGGCTTATTCAGCCTATACAATAGAAGCTTCAGCACATCGCGTAGTCATTAGAAGCAGGACCATCGAAACATATCATTTTCGACCGTGTGGAAAATTTGGAAAAAAATATGAGGAGGTCAGCGCGGATGTTTCCTAGGTGCGACAAATTTTTAAGGAATTTCAGTACAAGGTTGGTGCTACACTACAGCCTGCGTCGAAAGTTTTAATTTTGTGGATACTCAAATTTTGCTCAATTTTTCTTCATGGCTTAGGATGAGACACATGTGAGTGTTGGGGGCCTGTTGGGAAAATAAAAGAACCCAAGGAAGAATCTGCCACACAAGTGCAAGAGAAAAAGTGCATGTGCAATAGGGAAAATGAAGGTTAAGAAGGGAATGAAAGAACTGGCCCAAGCAAGGAAAAACATGCATGTGGCAGAGACATGATAAGGATGTAAAGGAAGTGCAAAGTAGAGGATTGGTGCAACGATGAAAATCACATCGAGAGTCATTGGAAGAGGCATGTAGAAGAGTTAAAGCTAGAAAGGAGAAATTCAAGGAATGCTATAGAGGGAAGAGCAAGTAGAAGACAAAAGGACAAGTTTTGTGGCTAGTTATGACTTGTACAGATAGGCTGAAAGAGGTTTCCACAACTAGTTATGCCTGTGGTTAATGTCTTGCAGGAATTCCATGGCCTTTATGTCCTGGCATTAATGTAACATAGATATTTTGTAGCTACTCGTGTCTATAATAACTGAGCTATACACAGTCGAACCTGTGCGGTCTCGTAAATACTATAAGTAGGAGGAATCTATTCTGTATAAGGGTTATCTTGGAGAGGTAGCTTCAAGAAGTAGATTCAGTTAGCTTCATTAAGATTCTAGTAGAATTAGAATGTTGTTGAGCCACATATCTATAGCTGAGTGCGTAGATCGTCTAGTAGAAGAGTCAATCCAAGCTATGTGTGGATCAGTAGGAGTAGATAGAAGCAATAAACCAGAGAGCATGAGAGCAAGAAGATTCTCAGTAAATTAGATATATCTCAAATTAGTCTGCAAGTCGTAGACTGCAAGGTGCTATACACATTTCTCATGCCAGATGAAGAGCACCTTGGTGGTTTTTTCTAGATGGGTTTCCACATTATTTATTGTGTCAAATGGGTAAATGTTGTTGAATGTTGAATGTTTATGTGAATTTTTTCTTACTGTACATTATTACATTTACTGTTGAATGTATGTCACAATTTTCCAATCAGTCTATGAATGAATGAATGTTAAATCATTGTCGAAATGTTATGTATGAATTCATGGTTTAGCTTCTAAGTCACAATATAAGTCACACATTGTCAAATAGACGTACGAAATCAGTTGCGTTGCACAGTTGCATCAGTTATTGAGTTTGAAGGACAAGGTTGTGTCATGTGTGTGTTGTGGCACCTATTTGCACCTTCACTGCATAGTAGTAAGAATCCACCCCTCCAGCACTGTTGATCACCTTGGTCATGTGCCAAGAGAGTGATAATCCCTCTCCAACTATGAAAACATAATTCTGGTAGTTACACATTAAGATATCTCGGGTGAGACTATGACTGCCTCGCGGGTGTTGTCGACTGAGCTTGCTCTATCAGTCCTATGTCTTTTGGTTTCTTGTTGGTATTGTGTTGTTATTGAACCTTGGGTCATGTAATTAATGAGATAGAGGCCAACAATAGCATAAATATAGTTTCGACCCAGTAAAATATTGTAACCGAGGAGCACATTAACCAACTCAACCTCGACGGACATGGTATTCCCTCCCAACTTTACCTGAAGATAAGGAACAATGCCATGCAACTGAAATGATCATCCATCAAATGCATTCAAGATGGCCATAGATTTCAAAAATGTGGGTGAGCCAAGACCTTTCCAACAATCTAGAGACATCATGGACGCCATAATGCCTTCATCAATAATGGTACATTTAATGGTGTTGTTGAGACACTCCACATGGAGTAGAAAGGCCACATGGTAAGGAAAGCGAGGCTGGACCTCGTGGGTTTCAAATATGACTATAGTTGAGGCATTACAATCAACTATGCCTAGAGAATACAATAAGGTTGTCTGTTGTGAATGAGAAGTCTAAAGAACTTTTATAGCTGAAATTTCACAAGGAGTATGGCCTAAATATTCAACAATAGAGTAATGTTGGGTGGCTTGGGAATTATAATTGTGTCTTGAACACTTAAGGGCTCCCATAGGTCTATGAGGTATTGCTTCAAGCTTATTGGTATGCAACATAATTTTAGACAGTGCAGTCTCTTTCCCCAGGTTGGGTTCATAACATTCTACACTCTTCTACAATGTATCCTCAATAAGAAAAAGGTAGAGAGAGATAAGAAAAAATGAGAGAGAAAAAGAGAATATTAAGGTAGTTTTGTGATAAATTTTATCTCAAATTTGGATTGGGGCACTCTTGGTATCGTTGGAAAGGTCTTGTCGAGGGCTACAACATTTTTTTTTTGAACTTTGTGAGATTCCTCGCAGTTTGGTTGAGGCATGCATTTTTGTACATATCCGCATGAGGAATCTCGAAAAGCATCTTTTCAAAGATGCTTTTCAACAAGAATATTTTAAAGCATCTTTGAGAAGGTACTTTAAAATATGCTTTTTGAAAATAATCTTTGAAAAGATGCTTTTAGAGATTCCCCATGCCCATAGTTACAAAAATTCATGCCCCGACCAAACTATGAGGAATCGCACAAAGCTCAAAACAAAAAAGTTGTAGCCATAGACAAGACCTTTCCAACACTATGAAGAGCACCCGAATGAAACTTGGAGACCAAATGTTATCACAAAATATAGTAATACTCTCTTTTTCTCTCTCATTTTTTCTTATCTCTCTGTACCTTTTTCTTATTTTGGATACATTTTGGATTTGGTAATTTCTTATGTTGTGATGAACCATAATATTTTGAGTCACAACATCAGAAGAAAACATCATGGTGATGCAACCATGGCCACCTTCATTTGCTGTCATTTTTTTATACCCACCAGAACTACTTCTACTGTCCATGGTCCTCGAAGCCATGTTTTGATTATGAGGTAAAAGGTCAGTCAACAAAGCTGGGCTTTGTGCGATGTACATTGAGGAATACTCAATACGAGGGCACAAGTAAGTCAGATGTTCTACCCCATAAATATTACACAGGAATTTAACCTTCCATTTAGGATTCTTGTCCCCCCCAACATTATCCATATTCTTTCATCATCCCGATTCTCCTTCATATTCCCATCCCGTTTATTATTTCATCCCTTTCTTCTATTTATTTTGCATTTTTGGTTACACTTTTGATTCGTCGACTGCATGGAGTGTACATCTGTCGACTGCATTGGAGAAGACAAGATCAGAACCTATCTATTCATAGACTAATTAATAGACAAATTTTTCATTTGATGTGTAACCTGGTCTATGACCCTGGAACTTATAGAGTCAACAATACCATCAGCATGTAGCCTAGGTTTGAACTTAGGATCAAAGTTTGATCGTGGTGCATTAGGGATAATCTCATATAAAAGACTAGATTGAGCATAGATCACATCCAACTAATGAGATATAAATATATCATGTTCCTTCTTACACACTCTGAATGTTGAAACATATTTCGCAATATATGGCAATAAATATTTGAGAAACCACTCCAATAAAAACTCCGTTGGAATGTTGGCCTTAATCAACCTATTTCATCAGTGCCACTCTTATGTATGATCATAAATATGTGTCACTTTATCCTTCCAAAATGTTGACAAGAGTTCGGTTCCGAAATTGTTACATGCTGGCAATTGCAAGTGGTTCAGAAAGGTCATAGATAAGTCATTAAAAATCCGATAGTTGTCCCTAGGTATCTCTATATACCATGAGGGTGCGTTGAAATGGTCTCTACCCAACATAATCCTGGTTCAAAGAGTTCAAAGAGAACCACAGGTGGAAATTAGTGAGATTCTCTCCACAACTCTCACCATTCTTACCTTCAAACTTAGGAGTGTTTGAAGGAAGATTAGCAGGAAGTTGCCAGGAACACCTAGCCGCATCGGATCATGAGACACTAGATATTTCGTCAACTTTGAAAGGTCAAGTAGGTTTAAATTAGCCAAAAACGGGATCCTGGGTTGTTCCATAATATTTCATGTCCCCTAAAGAGGTTGGTTCACATAGGGATGATTGTGATAAAGGACATAGCCTTGACCAATTAGATAATAAAACCCTCCCATATGTCCTATATAAGGTTTCATGGGAATTTGATGGTAAGGTATTCCTTGAGAATGAGCCATACAACCATAATTATAAGACTGATAGTTAGGTTTTCCCCTAGGCACCTTTGGATGTATATGTTATCTGGACATGACAACATTGGATGATGCAGGGGCAACGTAGTTATATGGAGCACTACTTCCCAAGGGATTATGCGAGACATAAGGAGGATGCGACATGAGAAAGGAATTTGAAAGAATGATTATGGTGGGTGATTGGATATAGGATGAAATGTAAAAAGTGGCCCCAACACTCACGTATCCACTTTCATCCCAGAGAGAGTGAACCCTAGTGGCAAGACCAGATAAAGGGAGAGAAACCCCCCCCACAATTTGAGTGGAGGTTGTAATATGTGTTAACCCAAAAATCACCTAAATAGCTCTCAATGGCCTACACCACCAAAGTACACCATTTGAAAACCCTTGTGTCACTCCATTAGACCTTTCATTACACCTGCACACCTCTAATTGATCCTAAAGATGAGGAAAAAGGGCTAAAAACCATAAAAAGGAGCCCAAAAAAGCCCCCTCAAAAAGGGGTTAAAACCCTAAAAGGGGCTAAAGTTACGGCAGAAAGCGCTAAAATCCCAAAAGGGGATAAAACCATTACCAAGGGCTTAAAACGCTAAAACCCCTTGGAAAATATATAAAAGGAGGGTGGCGGGTCACTCTAAAAAAACTTCTCCCATTGCCTATTGTTACGCTACCCATGGATGGTTTGAGACCTTTGCCTCTCAAACCACCCACACTCCCTCTCCTCCATCTCCGTTTCCATTTGAGCTATTGCTCCCCAACCAAGAGAGAGAGGCTTCCACAAGCTAGGGCATGGTGGCCCATTCCCACTAGAGAAGGTATACTTGTGCTTTCATGTTTTGCTTCTTAGTTATTTAGTTTGTTTTGATTTCTAACCACTGTTTTTATTTGCAAGTTTTGCTTAAAATTGTTTGCAGGTTTTTCCATTGTAGCTTAGGTTTATTTTGCAGGTTTTGAAGGTAGAACCCTAACCCATGTTTGCAGAGGGGTTCATCAGCATTGCTTCTATTTCTTTCTGTCATTAGCTTAGCCTTAGTTTAGTTTACTATTATTTATGCTCCATTTTATTTTCTGCTCCTAGTTTACATTTCTGTTTCATTTTTTTGAATTTGCCATTAGTAGGAACCTACCCTTCTATCATATAGACAGAAGGGAGCCATTCCTACCCCTGTAGCGGGGATAAATCCTTGCTACAGAACTCGTGACCATACCAGGTCAATCCCATAGGATCCCTGGGCCAAAATTTTAATTTTTCAAGTTTTTTCAATTTTACCCTAGTTTTCAAAAATTTCTTGTTAAATTTGTCTTAGATTCAGTTTATTTCTTGTTTTAGGTATTGCTGAAGGCTCTGCTAGGAAAACATGAGTAGGATTGACAATAGTACCAGTTATTGTCATCCAGATCTGACTCTGTCTCACCAAAAAACCCCAATCCGGACCAAGGCACTCTTATCGGGACAAAAGGTGAGACTGGGGCGCACTTAATGGGAAAACAGGTGCTCCTAGGGTGCACTTAATCCTCTGATAAGTGCGGCTTTAGCCCAAAAAATCAGGTTGCGACTGCTTCTACATTCTGTGCGACCCCCTCACTCATTTCTGAAAAAATCTCGCAGCCCCCTCCCCAGATTTGGTTAGAAATGTGCAGCGTGTCAAACAAAAATTTAATTTGAATTTAATAGACTGTAAATTTTAGTTTCAGAGGACTGTTAGTGCGGCTCAGCCGCCTCTGTTCACCACTGCAAGTTAATTTCATTTCCTGTTTTCATTTTCTGCATTTTATTTCATGAACAATGTGTAAATGCTAAGTAAATCATTATGGCTTAATAAAATGAACCTAGTGTAACTAAAATCAGCTTAAAATCAACGATATTGATTCCCCTTCCTCCTCTACCCAGTCATCACCCTCTGGGGTATTCTAGGATACGATGAAGGGCAAGCTCATATAGATCTAGGCACTCCATGATATTGTTCCAAAACCATTAAAACCGGGTGACCTGGAAGGTAGAGGGGGTATAGAAGGAGGGCTTCTCACCGTGCTAAGCATCAAGCCCCATCGCTAGTGTAGACCTGGATCCATTTTTTAGCCTAACCTTAGCATGTGGACCCATGTCCACATCACAAACTGTCATCCACAACCTAAAAAGTGGCCCAAGCATAGTCATGCAGACTGTCATTAGTCAGTTGCCACCACCTATAGTGACCAGCCAAGCTGTCCCACTTGCAGCACATGGGGGCAATGGCCCTTCCACACACACTACAAGTCCTACCACATAGGGGGAAGTGCACTGTCCACTTACATTGCCCCTACTATCATACATGGGGGCAATGTCCCCGCCACTCATATTATCCCACCCACAACACTTAGGGGAATTGGCCCATCCACAATGGTGCCACCGCAAGCACCCCCAGCTATGCAGCTGCATTATGCACCTGCAAACCCCACCCTCATTGCATCCCCATCCCACAGTAACTTGGGGTCAAATATGCCCTTCATGGCTTGTCTTAACTTGCCTGATTTGGCTAGATTAACAAACGACCCCATCCGCCACCAAGCGTTTTGGCCACCCATGCCAACTAAGCTCCCATTAGACATCCCCAAGTTTGAAGGAAAAGCAGGGGAATGTCCCCAAAACCACATAATGACATTCCATCTATGGTGCTCATCCAACAGCATCGTAGATGACTCCATCAGGTTGAGGCTATTCCAACGCACCCTTACAAGTGCCGCGGCTAAATGGTACATTGAGCTGCCACAAGCCAAGTACTCAAACATGACCTCCCTAGCCTTCATGTTCCTACTGTACTTCCAACTCCCCATCAGATATGACGAGGAAGTGGAGATCTTATTATCCTATCACCAAAGCATTGCCACACATATAACTGACCATATCCATGAGTGGTGGCGACGTCACAGTCTATGCAAAATCCAACTTGATGACATGATCTTCTTGGATTGGTTCCTTAAGACCTTGGTCCCGCCCATAGCAAAGGACATCGCATCTGAACGTCCCCAATCTAAAGAAGAGGCCATATTGAATGCCCAACAATTTGACCCTATCTATGCTCAGTCTGGATACTTATACACTGTCATTCTGGATTCTCCCCATCCGAGTACCTCCTACTATGACGCACCGAGGGAATCCCACACTGCAGACGATATCATAGGGTCAATATCCCAATAGCCATAGCCTTGACTGACACCACCTACCGTTACACCACAACCAAGCAACACTGCTAGTGTTGCTTACCAGAACCAAGCCCCAGACTATGCTAGAATGATGTCCCAGTCCGGAGCAACAAATTCTTATGCACAACCTATGCCACCATAGCAGGGTTAGGCCACGGCTTGGCCAACACAGTAGTATGTGGGGAAAATTCTAACATTTGTGGCACCACCACCCCCACAAATCTACTATGCACCGCCAATACAACCTGTACAAGCCCTTTCCCCGACTCCACCCACTCCATTGGGACAAGTGTTCGCACAACAAAACCATTCCAACTATCCTACCCCCAATAATCAATAATGGAAAGCAAGAAACAACTGGCCTTGCAACCAAGGTAATAACCAACTACAGGGAGGTGGTTAATAACCGAAACCTCCCAACAATGCTGCGGAAAATCGGCCAGTCCAAAACCCCCCATGACAAAATACACCAAGACACAACACCTCGTTGCACACAAACCAACCATGTACACTCTGTGATGTCTAAGGGAATTACACGTTTGAATGTCCCCTCATGGATCACACTAAGCAGGCCATTCAAAACAAGGCCCAACAAGCCGCCAATGCTGCCAATCAAGCCCAATCCAACCCCACACCACAAGGACCTCCTCCCATGGTGCTTCAAAACCCACTACCAGTCCAAGGATTGGTGGCAACCACTCCCCTTCCCCAAACCAATCCCAACACTCCGGGGGCATTGCTCATGGCCAAAACAGGTGTTCACCACATGCTAGCCATGACTACTGAAGATGTCAACTTATAGACTAGACGAAATCATTACGGTACCACCACCGAACCTATCGACTCATGAGTAGCATCCATGTCTAAGAAAACCAACCTACCTCTTCAGTTACCCTCATTCTCGCACCCCCCCATACACAGAATTGCCAATAATGCCACATCTAGAGTTGCAATCAGCTATAGCATTGTGGATGATTTGACCCAAACTCAAATTTCCATGTATGCTCTTGAGGTGCTTAAAACGTGCCCAATGCAGCAGAAATCCTTGCTAGCGACCCTGGGGGTAGTATACCCCTACGAATCCAAGTTGATCACCTTTGACACAGAGAATGGGGAACCATGCATGGCATAGAACATCGCCTTCCAAATTCCGGTGTCCATCCAAAATTTGGTTGTTTATCGGTGCATAGTGGATGAGGGGGCATCCATGTGTGTCATGTCTACCTTTGTTTGGTAGAAACTTGGATCACCAATTCTGCAACCATACTCCATAGCTCTGCGGGCTTATGATGGACATCCCACTAAAGCCCAAGGAATCTTCCCCCATGTCCCCATCGCATTAGCTGGTAAGACAATCCTTATTGACATCGAAGTCGTCAATGCTCAACTGGACTACAACCTCCTCCTATGGAGAAGTTACATGTATGCCATGCGAGTAGTTGCATCAACTATCTTCTTCCTCATGATGTTCCCCCACGAAGGGAATATTGTGATGATTAACTAGCTCACCTATCATGATCCAAAAGGGTTAATATCAGCTAGCAACGTTATCCCTACCATCACCACCATTGAGCCGCAAGGAACGAACACACATGCCCATGTCGTCCCTACAATTAACACTATGGTTGAAAACACACCATCCTCCCCACCGTTGAATGTGGGCGCTGGGTTGTTTACCAATCCCACCATGACAGCTCCTTTCCCATTGGTGTCACCACCACCAACATAAAAGCAAACTGTGGAGTTGTGCATGGTCTCATCAAGCACCACTACACCCAAACAACAACCGCAGTGGCATCCCCAACCACAACCACAACACCGTCCACAGCCGCAACACCAACAGCAACTGCAACATCATCTGTAGCCACATCACTACGGGTAGCTAAAACCACAACCTCACCCCCACATGCAACCAGCAAGGAGTTATCTAGGCTCATCTCCGGTCCATACAATTCCCTTCCTCTTTCCCCCACCTGGTGTCATAAGCAAGCCAGTCATGGACACCTTAAGCCTACCCAACTTTAATTTGGGGATCCTGGTGTGGTATATTGATCCACCAGCTCAACCAGAAATGCCCCAGGTTGTTTTAACCTCGGTGCAACCCATCGCGGTCGAGTCGCACCCTCCACCTGCTCCGCAAAAGCCAATAGCCGCAACCTCACCTGCCCCGCCCCACCTGAAAAGGGCCAGGGGCAAGAATACCAAAGCCACTGTAGAACCACAACAAGTCCCACCTTGTGTCATTTGCAAACAACAAGGCCATCCAACTCAAAATTTCCCTAAAATACTAGTGATCCATGTGCATCTATATTCCATGGACACAAATGAAAACATCCCCATGGTCGAACTCCCAACCACACCCATAGTTTGGAACAAGGCATTGAGGACAAACCATGCTTGCACCCTTTGCGACTTGTATGGACATTACTCCCACCATTTCCAAGACTTGCCCAAATTTTGAATGGCTCTAGCCAACCTCCGTCAATATTCCCTGGAGTCTGAAATTACCTTGATCGAAGAAGTTCACCCCCCACCGCCTTCTTCAGACACCATCTCCATTTACATGATGTCTAGTTCAACTGACCCGCTTATCTCCACCATCACTGATAGTCCATTAGACTTGTCTCTTCCATTGTTTCCCCAGCCACAACCCCAACTTCAGATGCAACCTCAACCTTAGTTACCAGGGAAACAATGGGGTTCATTCCCACTTAACATGATCCTTTTCATTTTTCTTTTCCTTTTCCTTTTCCTACCATTCAGGATTATGAGTAAGTCTGTCTTGGCAACCTGCAATCTATAGGATTTCACACTAGGAGATCTTGTGTGATACCTTGAACCACCTACCCTACCTCTAAGGCCCCAGGATGTGTTGAATCATGTCCATCCAATTGAGATGATGTTGCACCTACCTTCAGGTCCATCAATGACTCCTCTTGTCTCCATGCCTGCCCCTCTTCCTCCAACACAGACCGGGGGCAAGGAAACCAAAGCCACAACCAATACCATTTACATGCTTGCTAGCACCAGTCTTCCTTCCATCTCATCACTCATGGAATATCCACTTGATCTATATCGGCACCACTTACGCAATGACAGAGATATATGTAAGACCACCTTTGGTTTTACCCCATTCCTTTTAAACCATAATGTGGAATCAGTTCTTCTCATAAAATACCAGATTTCGTCACCCCGCCTTGCCATTGACCTTCGTCTTGGCAAGGAGGTATACCTCTTCGCTGACTCAGATGGTCAACTCTTGAAGAAGCCATGCAACGAGATCCACCTCAAGAGAGACTATGAATGATATAACCACTATGAGTCCCTTATAGCATAGTTTTTTCCCTTTCTTGTTTTTCAATGTTTTTAGCACAATTCAGGGGTAGCACCATCAGCTGCTAATCTAAAGTCACCCGGAACTGGTTTGAGACACCTCTCACACCTCTAGGCTCAAATTTATATCTCTTTAGGAGACCATTGTCTCATGTTCAATAAGTCAATTTTGGGACCATTTCCCATAAGTCACCTCGATTTACGAGCCATGACATGACGATGCGAGTGTCTATGGACCTGTACTTGTATCACACCTCCCAACTGCAACTCATGCGAGTTTTCAGGACACCGCCCATTAAGGAATGTAATTTTATTTTTATTTTTGTATTTATAATTGTCTTTTTCACTGCACCTTACGTGGACCTCTGGACCATTGTCCACAAAACAATTTATTTTTCTTGCATATATTTGGCATATAAATGCCTCCAGACTTGTACTTACACTGCATGTAGTTGGGTCTATCCACCGCAACACACACACGTGCTCTCCTGACCTCTGTCAAAGAGCCACCTTGGTTTGCATGCCTCTACTGCACCGACTCGTGAGCCTCTGCTGCAATCTATCCCACGCATGTATTGGTATGTTTGAGAGCCTTTTGCTCCATCCATACTGCATGGATGACTATGGACCTCGATCCATCATATCGACATGGGGAACCACATGTTCCACCCTCGTTTGACCACATTGGAGTTTCGTTTAAGCACTTTTTTGTCTCAAAACAATGAAAAGATTGTCAATCGCAGCTGCTTCCTTTCCTACTTGCTAAAGTATATGAAAGGGTGTGTACATCATCTTGTTAATCTCCTTTTGCAGACCATGTAGACCATCTCATGAGAAGGGCATCCTTGGCACACTCAAGCCAAGACCGTGCCCCGCTGCACACTTTTATGCTTTCTCAGGCAGAGGGGCCGCACTTCACGAAAAAGCTCACCATGGGTTGTCATTAAGCTCTTTTCCAGCCTTCTCAACAAGAAAAGATTACTGAGCAAAATTCGTTTTGTTCATTCTTGTAAAATAATTTGAATGATCATCCAGTCAGTGCAGGTTTAACCTTTTCTGGCCTGATTGGACTACCAAAGGTAAAGAAGTTTCTCATCCCCTCCCAGATGGGTGAGCTCTCCGATGTATACTTTTATCCTTTTTTGGGCACAGGATACTACCAACAAAAAAGATCCCCCACTGGAGTCTTCTTCATGCTTTCAGACTCTCTAAAAGTGAAAGCACCATCAAGCATTTACCTTCTTGGGCTCGCTAAAAATCCACGAGATCGTACCATAATGAAGTCCCTAGACACCACCCCATAGAAAATAGTTTGGAAGCATTCCCACATTGGGCTGCCTATGTTCAGAGTACTTTGAAATGTGTCTTCCTTGGATTCCATCAATATCAAAAGTGTCTACCTCCTCCAAGTATTTCCCATCTGCAGCGACATTCTCAGCATTACAGCTATGATCCCATTCCCATGAGTTAATCTTCATTTGCTGCCTAGTCCACCCTGCCATAATACTTTGAACAATGGATTTTTGAGTCTCCCACTCCCCCCCTGCCCCTGTTTAGTTCTTTCCCTTCCCTCCCCTCCCCCCAATTCAGTGAGTCAGTCCACATATTGCTTCACACCTTTCGGTTATCTCCCTCGCACTCCTAGTCAAGGAAACATCATTTCCTTGACTAGGGATAGGTCTCCCTCTATCGACACCAACACACATATTCCAGAGGATAGACCTAGAGGTCCTTGTACCTTGGTTTCATTAACATCATCGATGAGTTTCTTGGACCACTTGAGAGAAGTCCTTAGTTTCTTCGGATGGTTATTTCTCACGTGATCAACTTCAACTCCATCATCACACCGTTGAGATTCGTACAGGGTTTGTTCCACACAATACTTGGTCGAAGACCCCGAATGTCACCTGACTCTAGCACATTGGTGAGTCTACTTGAGCGACCTAAATAGGTTATGTCCCTTGTGATTTTCAGGTTGCATTGGAGACAGTGATCTGAAGCCCCAGTAGTGCTTCGATATAGCTTTATGGTTGATGCAACATACTTGTACCACAGAGAATCTGATTCTCAATCAGCGAGTCCACACAGCTATGTACCAGATCTAGCAGACGGTTAGTCATGAATATATAGCATTCCATGAGAATGCCATGGGTCTAATGTACCAGATCAGTATTGTATTCAGCCTCATATCGAGGCAACCATTATTGTAACATCAGATGTATATGATTGGCTCTTATATTTTAGAGCATAGATTAAATTATTCTTTTGACATTTTCATGAGCATGGGAATGCCCGCCTTGTCCATATACATGTCACACATTTATTATATCTCACCCATTGATGGGAACCATATTAATACAAAAACCAAAAGCCACCATGCCCCAGCCTCGGAAGCACCACCTTTACATAGCAAATCCTATGATGTCCATCGGCCATACATTGAGCTCCTGCCTTCACACATCAGGGGGCAATCTATTAGCCCAAAAATCACCCACATAGCTCTCAATGGCCTACACCACCAAAGGAAACCATCTCATAACCCTTGTATCACTCCATTAGACATTCCATTAGACCCCCACACCTCCAAAATAGCCTAAGGATGAATAAAAAGGGCTAAAAACCCCAAAAAGGAGCCCAAAATAGCCCCCTAGGAGCTAAAGCCCTAAAAAAGGGGTTAAAACCCTAAAAGGGGCTAAAGTTAGGGTGAAAGGGGCTAAAAGCCCAAAAAAGGGGCTAAATCCTTGACCAAGGGCTTAAAACCCTAAACCCCTTGGAAAAGCTATAAAAGGAGGGTTGGGGGTCACTCTCAAAACACTTCTCCCATTGCCTATTGTTACGTTGCCCATGGATGCTTTGATACCTTTGCCTCTAAAAACACCCACACTCCCTCTCCTCCATCTCCATTTCCATTTGAGCCATTGCTCCCCAACCAAGAGAGAGAAGCTTCCACAAGCTAGGGCATGGTGGCCCATTCCCACTAGAAAAGGTATACTTGTGCTTTCATGTTTTGCTTCTTAGTTATTTAGTTTGTTTTGATTTCTAACCATTGTTTTTATTTGCAGGTTTTTCTTAACATTGTTTGTAGGTTTTTCCATTGTAGCTTAGGTTTATTTTGCAGGTTTTGAAGGCGAAACCCTAACCTGTGTTTGCAGAGGGGTTCATCAACATTGCTTCTATTTATTTCTCTCATTATCTTAGCCTTAGTTTAGTTTACTGTTATTTACGCTCTGTTTTATTTTCTACTCCTAGTTTACATTTTCGTTTCATTTTTCTGCATTTACCATTAGCAGGAACCTACCCTTCTGTCCTACAGAAAGAAGGGAGCCATTCCTGCCCCTGTAGCAGGGAGAAATCCTTGCTACAATATGCCCACTCCCAAATCTATGAGCAAGGAAAGGAGCATTAGTTTCCCTAAGTCAAACACCAAGATCAACACTAGGAACGGTAGCAGATGATGGGATAGATGTCATGAAATATGAAATGTTGAATGTAAATATGCCTATTCTAGGAGTAGGATGAGTCTCAACACCCGACCTCTCCGAGGTAGACCTCCTATAGGAATTTGTGAGATCTGGCAGTTGGATTTGTGTAGTATGGGAAGTACCAGCTCCCAAAGTTTCGATGTAAACCAGAGTTTTGGGCATCCATATGGTTCCTTCCCCCATTCCATATCATGAAGATGGAGGGAAATATGGTTTCTCAGAATGTAATACTCATAAAGAGAACCGTGTGTGAGTTAAAGTGTACTAAAGGATTCCTAGAACATCTAGTCCTCTTTCATGGAGGAGGAGAAGATTTCCAAGGAGATAATACTACTAAGTGTGGAGATCGGTGAGGAGCTGGAAATTGATCTACAATTACTGAAAAGAAAAAATAATCAGCTAACTATGATCCCTGAATCCAACGAGTGCAGAAAGAGAATATCCCTAAGAAAACTAAGTCAGATGGAAATAAGCAGCGGCGAGGATAAGTGAGATCTTGTATGCAGCAAGTATGTTTCACCTAGGAGAGGTATGATAACCCCATACACAAGAA
Organism: Pseudotsuga menziesii; assembly: GCA_001517045.1. Lineage (NCBI taxonomy): Eukaryota > Viridiplantae > Streptophyta > Pinopsida > Pinales > Pinaceae > Pseudotsuga > Pseudotsuga menziesii. Next base: position 85,540 of record LPNX010132238.1, on the reverse strand, counting down.
GTGGAGGTGTGTAACTAGTTATAGTGGCCCTCAACTTCAATGCATATAGTGATTGTGTTGTCTGAACCCTACCTTGCCAAAACACTCGTAGAATAACCTCTACAAGCACCCCCTGTGATACCTAGGTAAGGAAACTAAGGTCAACCCTAACCAATGCTCAAGCAGATAGTCACGGGAGGGATCTACCCTATGGGCAGGGTAGCAAATCCCAAAGCTCAAAAGCACCATAGGTACCTCAAAAGACTCCAGATATGAATATGATCTTGGAAATATCTCCAACGCTCAACAGAAAGTGGAAAGGGGCTATCCCCACCACAAATGTGTGTGTTTCCTCGTGCCTAACTCTTGTGTGAGAGGAGCCTCTTGAGAACACTAATTATACCAAGGATTTCACATCTCACCTGGAAAAACACCTAGTTGTTTTGTTTCATGGTCTTAGAAAGATTTACTCATGACATCCTATTCTAAGACTCTACAATCCTAATCTTGTTGGTGCACCTCTATCAAATAAAATGTGTAATCCATTTTAATTTAAGTGTTAATTTTAAGTCTATGATTACTCAAGGGTAATAAGTGTGCAACTAGTGAGGTTATGACTGAGCAATGAAGAAAATGTGTACACCTAAAAAACAATTCCAAGCCCAACTTCTATTTAATCATGAAAAAGGGGGTATGCCACTACATAAATGAAAAAAAAAATCCTTTCAAATTCCCATGTAATCATTACTATATGAATATTTTATCACTAAAATCATCTAAGAAAACCTAATGCAAGTACTAAATCAATGCAATAAACATTCAAAGCCAATATTTTTGTATTTTCAATAAAGATGCAATGAAAATGTAAAATAAAAATACCCTACCAGATCTCATACCTCGTAGCAAGAAGGAAGAAATACAAACAAGACACTGAGACCAGGAATGCCAATGCACTAATAATAAACCAAGAAGGAGATAACAACAAGAATAACTTTCAAAGAAATCAAATAAAAAAAATGTTTCTCCTTACAATCAAGGAAATCCATAGGCAGCACAAGGACCCAAGAATACTCAGTAGTATTCACAACCCACCGAGAACCTCAACACTTCCAAATATCAAGCTCAAAGAGAGATGTATATGACTGTTCAAGGTACAGTAGCATATGTACATGACTGTATGCATTGAAGAACACGTATATACGCTAGTGTAAGTTATATGACCCATGTATACCAGGGAAAAGGTGGTAAAAACTAAGCTAAGACTCAAATTACTTCAAGGGACTTTCAATAACTCAATCAACCACTGAATGCGACACAAAAACAAAGAGAAGTAGTTAGAAAATGAAGCCAATAATGCACCCAAACACCAACAAAAAGGAAATCCCTAGCAGATTCTTTGATTCTAATACGGAGAAGATATCCTATGGATTGGGGTGGACAACAATAGACATGATGACACCATAAATAAACCCATTTCCAATCATGCTAAACATAAAAGAAAAACTAACACTAAGGGACCAAGGGAGCATACCTTAGTCTGGATGTTTGAAGTAGATCCTCATTGAACTTTCAATCAATTTTGTACCTACACATTTCCCTCAACAACAACAAGATATACAAGCATAATATATATAAAGCCTTACAATATAATCTAGCATGATATATTCCAATACATAATCATATTAATTATATGCATGAATAGAAAATATTTATAATTACACATGCAATGAACAAGAAAGGGATATTTCTAATAATATGAATAGTGATAAAGATGACAAAATCTATCGGAACCTCGTCGAAATCGAGAAACTGAGTCCCTCCACCTGGGCCTCCACCACCTTAATCCTTCATACAAAGGAAAGCTTACAAATATCAAGGAAACATTGGGAAATACCACTAATGGTTGATTCAAGGACAAAGTGATGCAGACTCAAGTACATAAGAATGGGGCACAAGTCCACTTGAATGTGTTTCCTCTCCAAGTTATTCTCCTATAATGATTTATAGTATCTCAATATATAGCTCTTCAATAGGAGGTGAAGGGTCAAATTGCAACATTTCCCATCATATCGAAGGCCAATAGAAAAGCACTTCTTTCTTAGTGGGGGAAAACTCCAAATATTTTTTGTTTTTAGCACATTTCCCGATGTATGCGGGTGGCAGTGGTGCAAGATGCGTATATGTGGGTTGTATACTTGTGATCCATGTATATATATATATATATAACTGTGTTTTAAGGGGTTCCACTGGAGCATCAAGGTCATAATGAGTAATCGGGGTAAAATGAGTCTGCATAGGGACATGTATAGGTCAATAAAGCATGATGTATCAGGTGTGGAAAATCATGCTATAACACCAGGTACCAAGTATACTTAAACCATTTCAATATAACCTCCCTCTTAATGATAGAGTAGCTCACATTTCGTACCATAGCTCTTGAAGGGAGGATAATAGCCATATCTATACCATTATCATTTCCTAATGTCAAGAATAGTTTTTAAAGGTGGGGTGTATAGGAATTTTGAGCTCTTTTTGATTTTAGCACCACACAGGATCTGCATTACGATCTACATGTGGGATCTAAGGGGTTTTTCACCATAATTTCTTCTTCAATCAGGAAGATCGGGGTTAGATCTTTGAAGGGGGCCCACATTTGTTATTTTCAGTAGGCCTCTACCTGTGACCATGGAAATAAAGATTTAAACCAAAGCAATAAGACATGAGGGTGGCCCCTGTTTGGATTTTCTTGTACTCTCTTCCTTGCAAAGACTGGGACATGAAAATTCTACAATATATTTGGAATATGTTGGGAGATTTTGTGAAAGAAATAGAACAATTCAAACAATAGAGGTATACGACTTTTTCTTGAATTTGTGTCTACATGGATGTGTCAAAGGAGCCGTTGGAAGGAATCAAACTAAACTGGGATTATGATGAATGTCAGCGGTTGATTGATTATGAACACAAACCATTCAGGTTTAGACAGTTCCATGAATAACTGCACCTTAGAAAAAAGTGTCAAAAGAATAGCTAGAAACCCCCGACAAAACCCCAGATGTAGGAGAAGACGAAGGATATGGATGGCTTCACCCAAGTTCTGAATAGAAGATTAACTCTGTGATCTGGTCCTATGCAAGAATAGGGAAGAGCGTCAAAAGGGGAGGAGTCAAATTCTAGTAACAAATTTGAGACCCTTACTGAGAGGGAATAGGAGGAGAACCATTTCATTAAGGATGAGACAAAAGAACCCCATCCTATCTTAGCGTATGCCAAACGGGTGGAAGGTATGGGTCAATAGGATTAGGAATAAGCAATGAAGGAATACAGGGGTTGAGGATATGGATATAAGAGAGCTAGATCTAGATGAAATAGAGAAAGAATGTGAGAAAAAAGGGAAAGGGTACGTATCCAAGATTCAACTAGATATTATATAGGAATCCATGATTAGAACAAATTCCAATGAACAAATTGGGGTAGCCACATATCCCTAGAAGGAGAACAAGAGGAAGCAACCTAAGGACCTGAGGAGAGGGATGAAAACAAACAAACAAAGGATATTGAAAATAGGTGTCAAGCTCATTGAATCCAGTCACTATCTCACTATTGTGGTGGATTTCATTGAATTTAATAGAGTGAATCAATGAAAATAATATATTTGAATATTCGGGGTTGCAACCACCCTAGTAGCATTAAAGTAATAGCAAAGAAGCTTAAAGTTTTGAATCCGATTGTTCTATTTCTCCAAGAGATGAAGTGTAAGTTAGAAACCCTAGAAAAAGTAGGATAAAGGATATGAAAAGGATGTAAAACAATAGAAATATATGTCAATGGGGTAGTGCGAGGGATAGTGATCATTTAGAATCCAAAAGCATTAATTTTATTGAATCTTTGGGTGACTCGTTTCTCTTTGTTGGCATATTTTTTTACTTGGGATTCTGGAGCCAATGGAACGCTAATTAAGCTTGTGTGCACATAAATATTCTTTCCTTGGATTCCTGTTCTGGGTCACTGGTAGAATGGGGAACATCCCATCGATAATGGGAGGGGATTTGAACCTAATGTCCTCCCAGGGGAAAATAAAGGAGGAAGAAAGGGTCTGGATAGATTCCAGGAATCCTTTAGGGATTTTTTAGAGGGAAGTCAATTTTTTGACTTAGAGATAGGAAATGGATGGCTCATATGGAATAATCAATGTGGAAGGGATTATCATGTAGCGTCAATATTAGATACATTCTTGGTATCTGAGGACATAGCTAAGGAAGTAGGAAAGGTATCTTCTAGCATCCTTCCAACGACAAGATCGGATCACTGGCCAATTTGTTTGTAGTGGGACAGGTTAGGCATACATAATAGGAAACCATTTAGATTTGATCAATTCTATATTGAACATTGATATTTTAAATCATTAGTTCAATATAGATGGAAGGAATTGGTCCCTCCCATAGGATAAAATATGTATAAATTCCAACAAAAATTGAATTCCCTAAAAGCTAGGATCAGTACTTGGAATAAAGAAGACTTTGGAAACATATTTCAGGATAAGAAAAGATTGATTTCATAGCTGGAGGTTATACAAAGGATGGGGATGAATGATGGCTATGGGGACTATCTCAAACAATAGGAATAATTCCTCATATATCAAATAGTTTTGAGAGAAAGGTAGGAGGAAATATACTGGAAGAAAAATTCTAGGAACCAATGGCTTCAGGAATGGGAGTGTAACACAAAATTATTCCATAACTCGGTAATTCAGAATATGAATCGATCGAAGATCCAGAAACTGAGGGAGACTAATAGGCGGTATTTTGAAACTAGAGACTATATAGAATATGATCTGGTTAACCACTTCGAACAGGTTATTACATAGGAAAAAGTTAATTGAAGACAATATATTGCAAAAATAACTCAACACCTTAGAGAGGTGATCTCTTAGGAAAATATTAAAATTTTCCACCAATCAATAGAGCTTCAAGAGGTGAAAGTAGGCTAATCAAGCCTCAGACAAAAACAAGAAAAATTCATGGTTTAAACCTTCACAATTGCGCAAATAAGAAAACTCATTAGTAGTTTCAGGACGATACCATGCTCATGGGGCACTCTTAAGTCCAAGAGGAATGAGGCTTTGAGAAATTTTTGTCATTCTTTTCCAAGGACTCCGGCTTGGATGTTAAGATGGAAAAATATCATACTTTTTTCTTTAACACTCGCAGGGATACTAAGAGGAACATCAAATGTATCCTCAGATTGTCGGTGAGAACCCTACTATAAAAATACCTTAGATATCCTGTGGAGGAGAGGATGATAAGGAAAGTGTCATGGTAGGATCTCGTAGACTAGATGAGGAATAAATTATTGTGTTGGTTCTTCAGTGCCTTCAATTTGATCAATAGATTGACCCTTAATAAGTCTCTTCTCCAATAAATTCCTATCTACTTATTTTTTGTCTTGGCGGCTCCTAACTCAATACTTAGAGAAATATGAAGTATACAACATTTGTTTTTTTTGGGTGGAATACCAGATAAGTCCAAATTAGTGTTGGTTAGATGGGACACATTATGTTGTCCTAAGGATTTGGGAGGGTTGGGTCTTCGTGATATTTAGAATATAAATGAGGTTCTTGATGCCATGATCTAGTGGAGGCGGTGCACCTACACAAATGAGACATGGGAAAAACTTTGGCATGTGAAGTACGACCAGGTTCAATCTAGTTGTGATTTAGTTAGTTTAAGGCAAGAGAAAGTGGGATCACATATTTGGACTTCTGTCCAATGAAACAAAAGTATTTTTAAGGAAAAATTATTTTTGTAAATAAGAGATGGGCACACAAAAAATTCTGGGATGATTCCTGGAATTATCTCCCTAAGTTATCATACAACCCCAGGTGGAAGATGCTAAGGGAAAGAGGCATAGTACAAGGGATGATAAAAGTTTATCAATACTGGTCAGAGGTGGTGAGTGATGGGGATTTATGGGAATGGAATGGCCAAGATTGATCATCTTGTTTTAATTTGACTGAGAAAGCTTAGGATTCGATACATTATCTAAGACCAATGCATTCGAAGGCACAAGAGAAATGACAAGTTGCGATGGGGTACTCTCCCAAAGGGGGTTTTATCATAAATGAGGTGTATGACATATGAACTTATGGAAGGGAATTCTGAGACGATATTTGGAAAAAATATGGGAAATGAAACATTAGCCAAAAGTTTCTACCTTCATATGGTTGGTCATGCAAAGGAGAATATTAACTGGGGAAAACATGTGAAAAGGAGGTTTTGTGGGTCCTTCACAATGTTCTTTATGTAATAGGGAAGAAGACACCATGAACCACTTATTGGATGGGTTCCCCTTCACCTCATCGGTTTAGGACTGGGGTAAGGTTTTTTCTTTCTCATATAGGGTTAGAGGCCACCCGAATCAATCGAGCAATAATTGGAACATGGAAGTCTTCCCAAACCCCATCCTCATAATGTTGCAGTCTATGTTCTCGCGGTTGCTACTTTGTGTGATATGGAAGAAAAGGAATCATAGCATATTCCAAGATAATATATCCACTCAAGAGGAGGTTTTGGAAATATTGAATTGCTACCTTCAGAAGCGAGTGAGGAATAACCATTCTATGAAAAAGGACTGGGATTTAAGCGAGAAATATACTATGATCAACACTGGGTGGAGGCTTAGTAAAGAGGATTGAGGGGGCCATCTTAAGATTATACACACTCATCCATTGTCTAGTCCGAATTCCTGGTCTAACCCACTATGAAGCACCTTTAAACTCAATATTGATGGTGCATGAAAGGGAAACCCTCATCCGACACGGTTTGGAGGAATTCAGTATGATTTGATGAGAGCAATTATTTATGTCTTTTATGGCTCCATTGGAATAGATTCAAACAATGTGATAGAGATCGAAGGGATTTGGTAAGGGATGAGGTTAGTTTCTAGGTTTGGCTAGATGTCATTGACAGTGAAGGGAGATTCCATGATCATCATTGAGATGGAAAGAAAATTGTCCAATGGGAAAATAATGGAGAAGGTGGCATATAGCTGGTGCATTCAAGGTTAACTGGAAACAATTGTGACCCTTCTTTCTAATAATCACACTTGGTATTTCAACCATGTCAGAAGAGAGGCCAACAAAGTGGATGATATTATGGACAAGGTGGGTTTCTATGCAAGATAATGCATTTGTGAAACAAACTGATGACCTTAATAGGAGTGGAGTGGAAAGACCAATGTATACACATTGCTAATGCAGATCACATGGAATCAACAAGGAGAGGAGTTAACATGATTGCTACTCATGTCTCTCCCTCATGCTCACACATGGACATGACAACTCCTTCCCACCACATTGTATCCTCAAGCTTTCAGGACGATGAAAGGATGAAATAACCTCATCCCTAGTATGCGCTTGTGTTTTTTTCAGGCTCAGTGAAGATATGGAAGTGATACGATCAGGTTTTACCATAAAGGTTAAATATTGTAATCATGAGGTGAAATGAGGAAAGTATAGAAGTGATCATACTATGGAAAGGATTTTATGATCGAGTCATGAAACCCCCAATTTTTTAATTATAGTTTTTTTCTCTATAAATTCAAACAAGAGGTATCATATTTCTTTCTCATCTTTGTTTAGATTCAACTCAGCTGATTCTATTGTTATTGGCACAGATCCTCCCTCTCAAAGCCTTTCCTATTTAGAAATTAAGTGTGGTAAGATGGCTCTGAGCGGGAGGAGAGGAAATGTTGAAGTATACACCTTGAGGTTCCCTTGCAAATGCTGTGGAAAGTATGATACCAAGAGGACTAGATACAAGATGCTTGCGCAAGGATAACACGCAATGAGTCACAAGCCTTGACTGCGACCAATTTTTTTTCGTGAATGGATACCCTTTTTTTTTTGTGAGGACATTGATGTGATAGAGAAAGAATTATAGGATAATTCCAAGGCCACTCCGCTGGGATAAATAATGGAAGAAGTTGAATATTGGGGTCATGGACCCAGGAACCACTGCAGGATGGGCCTCGACTTCCGAGAATCTGATGATGTCTTATTGGGTAATGAAGAACTTTCTATCATATGTGCTAATGGATGGTGAGAACAAGATGAAGGGAGATCTGGATCTGGTTTAGGCATGTAAATAGCATCATCGGGATGATAGAATTATGCAAAAGAAGGTGGAACTCATTGGAAATAAACTTTCCTTTAAATTTTATGCACCACTATCCCTTTTTGTTGGGGATGGCGAGACCAACAAGAAGATTGGTGGATGTGGGATGCAAGTGGAGTATCCAAGCATGAAGGGAAACAAAGAGGAATCTCAACACATGCATACAGTTAGCCATGGCTATGGGGGAGACGATCATCGGAAGGAGTCATTATTATAGTAATTCGATAGGTAGAAAGGGAATGTAGGGGGTATGGAGAAGGAAAATGTTAGTTGTTATGTGGTAATGAAGTGATGCCTTTTTTTTGTCTTTTTTGTTAATACCAGTCTGTCTATAGAGGGGTGCAAGGGAGAATTGATACTTTTGTGAGGATGTTCCCGACAGGTTTCAGAAAAAAACTAGCTATGTAATCTTCTACTTTTGGTAATATAATTTTAATTTACAAAAAAAAATCCCAAACCACAAGTAGGAACAATAAAGGATTGAAAACAATGAAAAGTGGATGATCTATCAAATGCAATTTGTAGGAAACTGAAAACCCCTCTAAGATCAAATAGGATCTCTTGAAAACTTATATCATGTAGGAAAACCTAGATCAACCCTTCATGTTTATGAATTTAATAATATGATTTAAATTGGTTGACCATGTTGGATATGGGTGCCATTATTTGACCATGGTTGAAAATTTCTGACCATGGTTGATGATATGTGACTATGGTTGACCGTAGTTGATGAAGGTTGATGAAGTTTTCCTTTGGATGGCATTTGTTAATTAATGTTGACCGTGGTTGACTATGGTTCTCTGCACATTACTAATGTTATCCGTAGTCAACTATCAGTGATTATGTTTGAATAAGATTATCCATCGTTTAACCATGTTTAATTATGTTTGACTTTAGTTTATCATGTTTGGTGAAGGTTGACTTTACTTAAATAGATTTGACATTGGTTGACTATGTTTGATCTTGCTAACCATGCTTGAATATGGTTGATCATGTTTGAGTATGATAGGATATTCTTTACATTGATTCACCATGTTTGGCTACATTTGACTACTATGGTTGGGCATATTTGAATATGGTAAATTTGCATTCATTATGATTAACTTTACTTCACCATGGTTGTATTTGGTTAATGATAGTAATGATATTTGGTTATCATTTAACATGGTTTCTAATATTGAAATATCAATAATATTGGATTATGGTTGGACATGGATGAAAATATTAAAGTATTAATGACATTTGACAATAGTTGACTTCACTTGGTCATGGTTGACTATAGTTGAGCATGGTTGAATTTGACTAAACCCAATAGTTTATGGTCGAATTTATTTAATTATTGTTGACTATGGTTGACTTTGTTGATAAATGTTTACCATAATTGACCATGGTTGGTTATGGTTGATTATGTTTGACTATTATTGACTTTGGTTACCCATGTTTAAATATGGTTGAGATTGTTTGACCATATTTGAATATGGTTGAGACTGTTTGACCATATTTGAATATGGTTGACTTTGTTTCGCCATGCATGAATATGATTGATTTTATTTTACCATCCTTGAACATGGTTAAACATGCTTAGACATGGTTGATGATGAGTAACTATGGCTTACCATGGCTAAACATGGTTGATTAAGGTTGACTATAGTTGACCAAGTTTGAATTTTGATGGCATGGGATAATTATGGATTAATATAGTTGACTATGTTTGACCATGGTTTTCATAGTTTACTATTTTTTACCATGGTTAGTTATAGCTTAGAAATTTAATTTAAAAATAAAGTACATGAAGGGTAGCACTAAACGAATTGGTTATGTGCACATTCACCCTCTAATTTTTTTCTTTCAATCATAAACATTAAGGTTAATACATATGATCCCTTAAAGAATTAATACTCCTTATATCTATATTTTAGGTGTATTTTAGTCCCATACTACATTTTTGTAAAGGTAAATCCAACACCATTTTTAGTTTTCCACATCAAATATGGACAGTTATATAAATTACAATAGTTTTGTGATCTAGATAATGATGATAGACTTCTCACTGAGGAGGCCCATGCATCTTCTTAAGAGGACCACTTGTCATCAATAAAACTGAGCATCATTTAAAGCAATATTTGTTTCATCCTAACATGAATAAGCAAATCAGTTCTTGTATGTAGAGTTCTACTCTTTCTAATACCTTTAAACATTTCAACCACAAGATGGAATTTTTGTAGATATTACCCATTCATACACACCCATGTAAATCCTTCTCTCTTTATTTTTATACTGGATTTCCTATGACCGTATGTATTCACCCTATCATCTTTGTAATTGTATATTTTTTCTAAAATTGTTGTTTTAACTACCGACGGTAATGAAGTCACTAGATAACAAGCCACCCATATATTTTTAACCAATTTTTTGCGCATTTTGGCCTTACTCTATATATTATTTCTGATTGGGACTATAGAATTATCAATAATTTCTACAGACATTGGATGGAATATGTTGGGTTGCACACTCCAATTTTCAACTACCTTTCATCCTTAGATGAAGGTTTTTTTTTTAATTTTCTTTTATTTTATTATTCAACTATGTTATCGTAACATGTACATATTGGTCACAACATGAAAAAATTTGTTGTCATGAGTAAAATGAGTGTAAAATAACTTATATCGATTTTTATGTTGGATGTAAAGGTTATACTTCATGTGGCATTTCACACGGGTGACGAAAACCCTATAACAACTCATTAAGGTGATGTTTTCACTGCATTTATGATTATTTAAAAATTGGCTTAGTAGGGCATGGCTTAGTCCTATCACTACCCTCCACCATGTGTTGGAAAGGGTAGCTAAAGTAATTTTAAATGTTTAAAGTATGAGAGACCTAACGCAAGCTTTGTTTATGTGTTTCGATTAGTGGTTTGTAATGTTTTAGGGACTATGGTGATAAACACCATAGTCACGCCCTACCCACGACCTTGGCACATTATGCATGTATGTTATATAACTTGGTTATACCATACTATGAGGGGATATAGAAGGGTTATAATGCATAAGCTTTGTTTTTTTAGGACTATGCAGAAATAATTCTTCCATGACTGTGAGTTGACAGTGCAACTAGGTGCATTAAATGGAAAATTAAATTGCCTGAAGAGGTGGTCCAAGAGGGATCTCAGCCTTCCAGCTATTGCGATCTCCCTTTTGGTTTTGTCAAGGGTTTTAATTTGGGGCTTAATCTATCTGAGAGTGTCATTTTTGCATTAGTTTTTGGTTCGTAAGTTGTTGATGGGAGATAGCTCATCCTTTCATGGTTGTTCTGCACATTTTTTCTCAATCCCTTACATGGTCGGTTAATAAAAATTGCTTGATTTAGTGGTTTTCTGGAAGATTTTTATCAGTGGTAAAGGCCACCATTATGGACTCGGCCTATCTATCTCATCACAATGAGGAAGGAAGCATAACCTTCTTTGAGCTTACAAAGCCTTTAACAAGGTAACCAGTATTTGATTTTACTCAGTTTAAACTAGTCTTTAGATTAAGGGTGTATGCAAATATCAAACTTCCATTTTCTCCATCATTATGCAGGAAGAGGAGAAATAAGGGCATCTAGGAGGAGTCGACCCCTAGACCTCTCTGCATTCATTTTTGGGTAAGTTTCAAATAAAGGTTTCCATGATTTTTAAAAACATTTTCAAAAGGAGACTTTAAATCGATTCCTTTACTATGTAGGTGATTGGAAACAATTCAAATGAAAACATAGATCAAAGCTTCAATTAATTCTTCATTTGTCCAGGTAAGGGTTACCCTGTCATGATTTTCCTTAACTAACACTGGTTGTTTACAGGTGTCAATATATATATAATTTTAACTTCGTATAGTGTGAAATGTAGGTTGTGAACTTGGTTAGCGAGAGAGGTGACAAGATCAACTCATCTTAGTCCTCCATCTTATTTTCCAAAGGTGAGGAAAATTTCCCCTACTCTATTTGAGTCGAAAAATGCAATTTGTTTTTTTTTTAATTAAGAATTTTTTATTTATATAAAAAAAGAGAGGATTATAAACTGAAAGATAGGAACCTTCTTGTTGGAAAAATCACTACCTTTCCCTTTGTCCAAAAACTGAATTTGATAGAATTGATAGACCAAATAACCTATTACATAAAATACCTTCGCCAAACTAGGAATTAGTACATGTTCCTTTTTGATATCTAAATAATATTCACTGCTATCAACTACGGGAACCAATACAATTAACATAGAGAGACTTCTAGATCCAGCAACTACTTCATGGGAAATATATTTGGCTTTAAAACCCATAACAACATAATAATTGTATGACAACCATGACACAAACCACTATAACAGAATGTAAAGGAGGTGAGGGATGTGCCCTTGGAAAAAACTATGTTCTAAAGTTAGCTGGATCACCACAGGTGCTAGTGATGGGGGATCCTGCAACCTGAAAACCTTCTAGGAATAACTTCCACCTTTTTATTCATCTCCTTTGATTCAGGGACCATGACTTCCTACAATTGCGCCAGCTTCTCCTCAGCTTCACATATCTCCTTCCTCTCCCACATCGAGTGATCAATGATATTTTTCATCACCCAAAAAGAGCACCATGATCCTTTCGTATAGGATAAGTCTTCCTACATTGTGGCCAGGATACAAGATCCAGTACTTCTCTTTACAACATTCCTCATGGATAGTGTCCGTATCTAGCTCCTCCCACAATTGCTTCTCTATGTCATTTATCTTATGTTGTATCTCCTTGGGGAGCTCTAGTTCAAACATTTTGGCTTCCCACATGGCCTTCTTATGAGACTTGAATGCCATTCTAATATATTCCTCATGTCCTACCACTCTCTTCCCCTTCCCTTAATGAACTTCCATATATCCATCCACGCTCCTTCACTGAGATTCTATCAAATATCACAACCCCCACATTCGTCTATCTCGGATAACAACACAAACAGTGTAATTACAACCTTTGTGATTTTTTCCACAACTTTGTATATCCCTAAATAACATATTCCTTTTAGGGAACATGATTAATAAAGTACATACTATGATGTTGTGTTCCTGGTCCATAGTCGGGATAAAATATATCCCACACAAATGCCCGGATATTCCATTCATTTCTGCATGTATGATAGTCATTTGAAAAGATGGTTTCTTGATCATGAATCTTAGTGGAGTTGAATTCAGTGTTCCATTCATCTGAACTCACCTCCAAGTTATATGTCACTCCACTTGTCTGACTAGTGATCCAGGCCTTCCCAATGTCCTTCGATCCTATTTCATTTCTACTCAGCATGTCCTAGTGCATGAGATTGATACAACTATCCCTAGCCATCACATCCATCATCTCGCTTGAGTCCTTAGCTTTAACTATTGTGTGGGTTTCGATCCCAAGGTTTTACATCCGGTCGGCCACTTATTATGTAGTCTTCTAATGTGGTTGAAACAAGCTGCAGTCCCCAAGTATAAGACCTCCTTAAGTTTTCCCATCCTTCCTTCCAGCCTCCATTATTGTGCCACCTTGTCTCTTTGGGTTTTGTGTAGGAGTTTCATGGCCATTTTTATTATGACCTTGGAGTATCCCTAGACAATTATGGTTGTCCATCAGTTCCCCTTCACCATTTCCATTCTCTACAAGATCCCTTCTATCTTTGCCACATTGTTGGTTTCCCTACCAATGAAACCATACTTGAATCCCAACATGCTTCCTCCGTGATCACGGATTATACATCCATAACCATCTGGGCTTGGCTTTTCTTTCAACGCACCATCCAAGTTGATTTTGTAAAAACCTAGGGGAGGAGGCGCCTAGATCTCTACAGTTGTCACCATTTTTCCTGTGCTTTGTTAAGAATAATCCAACTCCGAGGGTCTTGATAGTCATTGGGTCTTTAGAATTGTAGCTTCTGTCTCCATAGCCTCCCAGTTCGATCTATCCCAGTTTTTCATCTTTATAGTTTCTTGCATCTTTTTTGTGATGATAACCCATACTCTATTCGAGGTCATAAATTTCCCTTGGAAAGTCCTAGAATTTCGATCCCACCAAATTTCACAAAGTACAAAATGAGGAAAAATATCCCATAACCGATTCATAATGGGATTCCAAAAAGGGTTCCTGGTCTGTTTTATGAGCATTTGTTCCATATTTTTCCTAAACCAATCCAATATTTTTAATTTCAATGCAACTTGATCCCACATGTTGGAAGAAAACAAGCAAGCATCCATGAGATGATTGATTTTTTGTTCTTCAAGCTTGAACGGGTAGCACCAGTAAGGTCCGACGATCCCTCTTTTTTTTATATTTTCTCTTGTTAAAATTTGTTTTCTTATTACTATTCAGGTGTGGACAGTAATTTTGGGCCACAATTTATTCTTTTGTAGTTTATTCCACTTTTGATTCCTTGGTTGGATGTCGGCCCCTATAAATAAGTCATAATATTCCTTCATTGTAAAAGAACCTTTTAGAAAGTATCCCCATTGAATATTGTCTTCCATTGAGTGCGTTCTAATTCACCTATTATTAAGGGCTTCTTCCAATCTATCTACTTCCTCCACTGGACCTAGGTGTTCCCACCACTCCCTATTTTCCCAAACCTATAAGCCTTGGTCATCTTCTTGTTGCACCCATATGTCCTTGACCTTAGTGAGAGGGAATTCACTGCCATGAATCCTCCCATACTCAGGATTTTTGTCCATTACTTACTTCCCAGAAGATTTGGTCTTGTACCAACCTCCTTCCTAGCCATGTTGTTTTCCATATGTGAGATCAAGAGATATCTTCTGAAAATCAGATGAGATTGTTGACGAAATTCTCATTGATGCCAACATGGACTTACAGTGGCCCCACAGATTGTCATTGATGTCATCAAGTCCCACCTGCAGTGCCTTGGACCCCTTAAAGAGTGGGTTTGTGCCTTGAGTCACCTTGTACCTAGTTGAAAAGGTCCTTGTACCAACAAGACTGAATATTGATGCCACGACCTTGTTGAAGATGTTGAATACCCGACCGATGGTGTTGAAGACCCTAGATATGGTATTGAAGCCCTGGTAGATGATGGAGAAACCCTAGATGGATTGGAGAAGCATTAATGACCCATTATGTGGTCATTCATGCTTTGATGGGGTCATGGTACCTCAGGAGAAGGCCTAGCAATCCCAAAGATGATGTCATGATGAATCTTGACCCTTGGAAGTCTCCCGGTATGGTTGAGGTAGTTGAAAAATCCATGAATCCCCTTGTTGTGTCAAATAATCCTCTTTATTCATCAAAATACTTCAAGGAGTCCTTGGACCCACACTTGATGGTGTAATGATCTGGCAACCCCTATTGTGGTCATGGAGCTCTTATATGATGATGATGACCTTCTATGGTCCTTAACTTTCTATGGAACACTTGGTACGATGAAGACGCCCATGGAAACCCTGATGAAGACCCTAATACTCTTGAAAAGTTCATGTATCCCACTACTTGCACTTGACATGGTTGGATGGCATCATGATGCGGTCTTTGGTGGCTTAATGAAGTCATGGAACCTTGTGAAGACTTTAATGACCATTGCTTGCACCTGATGTGGCTAAGGCTCCCAAATAAATATTGGCTTGATGATGGTCCATTTAGTGAGAAGATTGAAGGCCATGATGGAACCTTGCACATGGAATGCAACTAAAATCCCTAGTGGATTAATGCAACCCTATGAGGATGTGGAGGACACATGCCCATGAATTTTAAATGACGTGGTTCACTTTGAAGGATGGCTTAAAATAAAAAGAATAAAAATACAAAAGGATGACCATTGAGGTGATAAGAAAAAATAATAAAAATACATAAGTTTGGCCATTGAGGTGGTAAGAAAATAAAAATACATAAGGTTTACCATTGAGGTGGTAAGAAAAATAATAAAAATACATAAGGTTTACCATTGAGGTGGTAAGAAGTTTAAAGTCAAAAATAAAATTCAAATTAATAAAAATTATTACCTTTGAAGACAAGTCGGCCAGCATGAAACATGTCCACTTTAATGTGTATAAACAAATCCAAAAACACTCAATGATGGAAGTAGAGAAGTGGATTCGTGGATATTGGTCTGAGGTGTTTTTGCAACAACATAGGAGAAGTTCGTTTTTACAGAGAAATTGTTGGGAATATTAACTAAAATTGGCATAACTTTCTCATGCGAAATAGGAATTACAAAATTCTTAGCTCATTGGAAATATTGTTACGAGGGCTATGTGATGACATGATCTAGATTTTCTTCATATTGTGATTTTCAGAAAGGTATGGTTCATTCTTCTGGGTTTCTGTTGTGATGGCACATGACTCTCATGGATAGAGTTCATCTTTGAAATTAGTATGTGAGCCTCTATATTGGTATATATATTTGAAGTCATAATTGAGGATATGATGATGATATTGCATAAATTTATGATATGATAGAATTTATGATGATAATGCATGTGATAATGATTTACACTCTATGATGTTGATGCACTCTATGACGATGATACACAATATGATGTACATGCATACCATAGTGTGATGATTCTCTCCTATGCACTATGATGTATATTTGATGTTGATGATGCATACACGGTGCAAACTAAGATGATGATGATACATATTTGATGATGAGGATGCATACCCTATGATGATGATGCATGCTGATGCATGTCTTATGTTCAGTGAAAGTAGAGTAGAATTACTTGTTTAGTAATTGTGTATGATAAGGTGTACAATGATGTACATTAGAAGTGTATGGAAGTGAATTTATCTATGAGTATATAGTGATGACTCAGCATATGACCAGAAGTGATGAGCAACAAAGATGATAAGTAGTGATGAGTATCAGAGATGAGAAGTAGTGATCAGAAGCAGTGATGAGCAGCAGAGATGAGCAATTTTGATGAGTAGTAGTGTTGAGCGCCAATGATGAGAAGATATTTATGTGAAGAGTAGAGGTTGGTCGTATAGCAAAGACATATGATTGCTTGTAAGAATAATCTTGCACTTGAGGATTGGACTCCTCAAACACTTGTTAGTTAGAGCTAAGAAAACTAGGTTGGGTCCTATTATGAGATTTGGTGATCTTTTCATCAGTTGGTGATGATTTTAATTGAGAATATTGTTGTCTTCCATGTAAAATAAATAAATAACAAAATTCCTTATAGTCTTGTGTCCCTTTTGATGTGATGTTGTGCTTAAGACTCATGATGGATTTGATTATGAAATTGATGGTATAGTAATTGATATGATATGATCTGATTGATTAAAAGAAGATAAAAGTTTATAATTTATCTCACACTAATTCACCCCCCTCTTAGTGTGGCCATTGTGTCCAACAATTGGTATCAAAGAAAGCCTTTGTCACAAGCCCAACAAGCTTATAGGATATCCATGGAGACACAATGGAAGAAAAGGAAGAGTCATCAAGCAATGATGTGTCAGTACTTGATATGATATATTATCTTAGTTGGAGGAGGAAGATGAAGGAATATATTAAGAATTTTGGTGTTTGGGATATTGTGATAAATCCACCTGCTCCATCAAATAAGAAGGGAAAATCAACTGCATAGAAGAAAGAAAATAAGGACAATACTATAGCCTTGAAGTTCCTCATGGATGGACTTCCTAATTTAGTGAAATAAAGTGTATAGGAGTACACTTTAGCCAAAGAATTATGGTTTAAGTTGGAAATCAAGTATCAAAAGGAAACACTAGAACCCGAAAAGACAAATTAGTAATCAAAAGACAAGCCCCCAGAAGAGATCAATCAAGAAGAGGACTCCAGTAAAGGTATGAACTCTTGTGATTGTAATGATATCTTGTGTGATTAAATTGAGAAGGTTATTGCATATGATGATGAAGGGATATCAAAGGCTTCACATGAGACACATATCACATTGATGAATATTGATCTGAGAGACAATTGGTTTCTGACCACAGTAAATTTAAACCATAGTGACTTCAAAAAGTTTAGAAATAAAATCTTGGACTCCTTGAATGAATATCAACAGAAGACCATGGCAATGAAGGTGTTGCTTGTGATGCTCAAAAACAAGGACAAAGACTTGGGGGATCAAATGAAAGACAAGGATGCCGGAGTTGAACAACTAAAGACTGAATTGGTTAGTCAAAAGAAAGAACTATAAGATCCTGTTGAAGAGATTGAATAAAATAGAGAGGTAAATCATGATATGAATACTCTGCTGGAGGAATCCAAAAGGATAGAATAAATCCTGAAGATTCAACTGGAAGAAAAGGAGGAAACTATCCAGAAGTTGGAAATGGAGGTGTTTGGGCTCAGGAAGAAAGGCGATAATAATGAAGCTTTTATCAAGTTCAAGGATAGTTCAGTTGTCCTAGATAAGATATTGGATTTACAGACATAACCAATCGACAAGACTGGTCTTGGTTACAATAAGGAGAAAGAAAAATATGAGGATGATGCTTGGTCTCCCAAGACTCCAAAAGCAGGGCCATCAACATCCAAAGATGCTCCCCATGCACATGCACATGACAACAAAAACCATAGTAATTCAAGTTTGCATCAAGAATTGGGATGTATTCCTCAAGAAAAGTTCAAAAAAGAAACACTACTACATTTCGATCCAAAATCCGACGGTCGTATTGTCGAATTTTCGACACTTCCCTGTTGCATGTACGACACTATGATTTTTTTTAAGCGTCGATGGATTTTCGTCAGTTATCCAACATCTGTCCAATCCGTCGGTTAAGCGACAACTCAGTTTACCATCGGTTAAATATAAATAATTGATTAAGCATCGGTTAAGTGACGGTGGAGAATTTTTTTTTTTAAAACTACACTTACAAGCCGTCGCTTAACCATTGCTTAACCAAAGAAAACCATCACTTAACCAAATAAAACCGTCGCTTAACCATCACTTAACCAAAGAAAACCATCTCTTAACCGTCGGTTAAGCGACGGCATTGAATTTTTTTTTTAAAAACACCTATAGGTCATCGCTTAACTGACAGCTATAAGTGTTTTTTTTTTTAAATCACCTATAGGCCGTCTCTTAACATTCCCTAGTCCCAGGGATTTGGCAGCTTGTATGCCATAACGTGGATGTTTGTCATGTCATGCTTCTAAGAATAAGTTGCCACTGGGAATGTCATGGATAATATATTCAATTTCCACCCAAACATTATGAGGTCGAACCTTGTAACTATCTAACAGGAAATATCTTCCCATTTGACATGTAAATTTCTATACACATGTATTCAAAAATCCCACAGCTAAAAGTAGGATAATTTTGAAAGATATGTCTAACAGGAAAGATCTATGTGACCTGAGAATATGCCAAAGAGAATTTATAGTAAAAGGCATAAGTCACATTGTCGTTTGAGAGATTATGATTAAGGGCATCTTACCCTATGTGAGGAAGATTTATGGGCTAGTATTAAAAGCGACAAGACAACAAATAGTTAAATATATATTTCTGCAACCCAAAATAATTGAATATGCCTCCACTTACAAGCATTATTTAATGATCTTCGATATCATGATGTTATGTGATCATCAATATCCTGAACCAAATGATTTCATATGGTTCAAAAACCTGTGATTGCATGATTATATTGAGTATCATAATATTATGAAGCAATGGAAGAATTTCCTAACACAAATTCACAGGACAAACTGGAATCAGTTACAACATATCCAGAAATCAATTGGCAGTACTACTGCTATGAGTTGTTGCTCAATCCGGCATAAACTCATACATGAAGAGACCATGTCCTTGACAGGATTAAGAACAATGAGATAATATCTAGCCCTGATTGGCTATTGAAGATTGTTGTCCAATGATAATTAAAAGGTACAGAGGATTAGGTTGTTATTTCTATTTTCTATGAGAAATGCCCATCTCAGAAGAAATAAATAAGGTAGCAGGACAAAGTGCAACTCTTTAACAATGCCACCAGTTCAATCCAGCTACCTAATTAATAAGACCCAAATAACAATTATAAACATTTGGAGGTTTGGAAAAGTTACTTTGAATTCTGAGGAAGATTGAAATGCATCTTTAGGACAAACAAAAATATCAATGGCTCTCAGAAAAGATATGTAATTTCCACCATAGCAACCTGGTACTAAAGCATTCTATTACCTGGAAGGGCGCAGAACCACCTGTTGTTCTAACTCATTGACATCTTATCTTCTTACTACATTACTCCTATTGTATTTCCACCCTTCCACATGGTATGATGAAGGAAGTCTGTCCATAATCAGGATACAAATCAGTGTTCCATGAAAAACAAATTTTATTTTTATTCAGGTCCATTTATTTACATTTTTGACAATTTCAGAATATCTTGGTAAATGCATTCACAGTTGTTTCTATCAGTGGGAGAGTGGTCGGTGATTGGGTTCCCATAGAATCCCAATTATGGTCCACTGAACTAAACTCTAAAAGAATAGCTAGATTCTAGAATGAACCTTGACACAAGTCTCAGTCTTGGATAAACTTGTACTGGAAACTTCAACAACTAGAATGTATGACCAAACACATGAAACATGACTCCAATACTAGAATGTCTTCAATGTTATACATTTGGACTTGGTATTGAGGTTGCACGCTATATGGCTATGCATGTTATATTAAACATCCATCTAGATTATTTCCTTTGGTTCATGCTGTTGTCATTAGGAAGGGGATTTTCAGATTATGTCTGTGAGTCTTGAGCACATCATTCTGCACAGGAGTCTTTATTGAATGCAGGAATAGTCATTTATGTCATGGTTTTTAGTTACTTTGAACAAATGCACAAATTATATTAAGATATTTATATTATTTGTGGTATCTTCCTATTTCCTAGCATGTAGACTTTAAAATTCCTCTCCCAAGGAATAAATAGCAAGGGATTAATTACCAGTATGTGTATGGAACATTCATTTCAGGCTAGAACCAATTCCTCATTCAATAGATAGGATGAAATACTAAAACGAAAAACCACATATCTTTTGTATTTTCCAGTTTTGTGACAACATTAAAATTGCAGAGAAGGGAGGGTGAAAGAATCATGCAAGCTTTTAAAGGCAGCATTGAACAAGGGAATTGTGGCAGATGAAGTTGTTTGTGCAAAAGTAATTTATTGCCTATGCAGAGAAGGTTGTTTGGATGAAGCTTTAGAACTATGCAAGGAAATGGAATTAAAAGGTAATATGCCTAATGAGGTCACATATAATTCAATAATTGATGTACTTTGCATTGAAGGCCACCTCGTAGAAGATTTCAAGTTATTTGATGCTATGGAGAGAACAGGTGTTACTCCCACGGTTACCACTTATTCAAAACTCATACGTGGTCTCTATAAGGAAGGCTATTTAGAGGATGCAGAGGAGCTCTTGAAGAAATTGTTAGCCATGGGCCTTGTCCCAAACATCAATATTTACAATCTCTTGATTTCTGGATACTGCAAGCAAGGAAAAATTGAGGAGGCATCAACTCTTCTCTTTGAAATGGAGAAGTGGAGTATTCTGCCAGATGGTTTTATGTTTGAGTCACTGATTAAAGGGCATTGCAAAATATGCAATATGAAGGCAGCTCTGAAACTATTTCATGAAATGGAAAGGAGAGGAATTGCAGTAAATCTCTTTTGCTACACCAACCTTATTAATGGGCTTTACAGTAAAGGCAGGATGGAAGAAGCAAGTAAACTTGTAGAAGAACTGCTTGAGAGGGATTTACTTCTTGGCATCAATACTAACAGTAGATTATACTCTAAATATTTTAGAAGATTGAATTCTGTGGGAACTGATAATTTGTTTGTTGGGCCAGAGCGTGATATCTCGTTTGTTTTTTTCATCAAAAGGCTTTACCATGAAGGAAAGATACAGGAAGCATCAACTATATTAAGGGAATTGGAATTAAAGAATCCAGCTTCTAGTATTTCAAGTTGGACTGTGCAACTTGATAGGTTAGTCAATGATGATGAAATTGATACAACTTCCATACTAACAGCTAATAGAGATGAATAAATTCCGAAGGAGGTTTTGGCCACTCATGTCAGTTCACAGGATATGGAATCTATCATCAGGCTTTGTAAGGAAGGTAGAATGCAAGATGCATTGATGTTTTATGATGAAATGATTAAAAAGGGGCTAGTGCCAAACTTTAAGACTTTTAGTGTTCTAATTAGGTCACTTGACACAAATGATAAGGTGCAAGAAGCAAACAAGGTAATGAAAGAAATGCTAGTATTGCTCAGCCATATCACTTGAAAGAGGAACACTGTAAATTATGGATAATTTATTAATTTCTGAGGTATGGTAAAAATTTGACTACTTGAAAGACTCAAGAGAAATGGGAGAGGATTTAGAATCTGTTCCATTGGCCCTCAATTTTCTTAGTTGATCTACTTCTGGAGAAACTGTCTTGACTCTTGACAGTGGACTTATTCTCATTCATTTTTGAGGAATACAGGTTTAGATATTATTAGGTTGAGATCTTCTTCTGCACTTAACTGAGAACACAATCGAAAGGCACTGCTATATGTACTATTGTTTGAGTTATCAGCTAAATATGACATTTAATTTCCTCCAGCAAGTAGCTTGCATCTTTTGAGAAAATAAAATGCTATCATCTTAAGTCTCAAGGCATTTTTTGCATCTAATAGGAACTCAAATTTTGGCCCCATGTCAACTGTAGAAATGGTGCCTATGATATCCTGAGAAGAATAATCAGGGTGGAGAGAACTTGCCTAGATAATATTGGGAGGAAACTTGGAGCAATCAACTGAAGCTCTCCTAATGAGAGAGTGTGTTCCACAAAGGCCTAATGGAGTTGTAGTGAGGATGACCCCTTTGGTAACTAGAAAATAAAAGAATCACTGAGGAGAACCTATAGGACATTGATCAATTGATAAAGGACAGTAAATAATCCATGGACATGAATTGGAGACCATAGGACAACTTGTGTCCAGGCCACAAACCTCAATCTAGAAGTGAAACAAATTATAATTTGCTTCATACAAAAATTCATTACATTTTGGGGAGGCACATATACCTCATGCCATCCAAGGTATATATGAGCCATAATTTTCTCTTCGAAAGATTCTCTTCCCATCCTAGAATGGAAATAAAATTATATCCCAAGAGTTCAATTTGATTCATACAAAAATTCATTACATTTTGGGGAGGCACATATACCTCAGGCCGTCCAAGGTATATATGAGCAATAATTTTCTCTTGGAAAGATTCTCCTCCCATCCTAGAATGGAAATCAAATTATATCTCAAGAATGAACTCATCTCATCAACACAACATGCACTTGGAAATCATGAGGTTGAGAACCTATGCAAGCCTATAGCAAACCAAACAATTCGGCCGTAGGTAGAAGATGAGGATTGACTGAACTAGATGAGAATTTTGTGATTGTAGTGTGAGCAGAGGCATTGGGCAAGAAAGAACCTTGTTACCCACATTTCTTTGTCGATTTCCAACTATCTGAGTTAGAGACTAACGTACCAAGTTTTCCATGACAAAACTCAGTAAATGGAATCTTCTTGCCTACATTGGAGCACTTGCTAGGAAGGATTTCCTAAAGGGTTTTGTATCAAAGAAGAGAAATGCTTGCACTAGTGTTGTGATTGGCTGAAAGATAGAGATACATGGCTATAAGAAGGATGATTAAGTTTATCGGAGTACCCAATCATGAAATAAGATAAGATTATTTATTAATGTCCAACAAGTGACCACAAATACGTCAATGGGGCCACTAAATACAATAGTATCAATACACTATGGAGGCACAAGGGTGACCCTTATATATGAACCAAAATCACATCTAATCTAAAATATAAACTCTAATAGCTAGAAAGAAAGTGTTTTTGGGAAATCTAGAGGGATACATGGACTACTAAGAGGCCAACAACTAAAAACAAAACAAAAACTCCCTAAAGGGATTAAAGGGATGCCTTAGAGGAGGGTACAAGGGGAAGGGGTAAAGCCTCAATGCCCCCTCGATTTGGTAAAGGGAAAATGTTTCTCTATGGGTTTTCCACCATTGTACATTTCTTTCTCCTAACATTTGAGGCCAAAAAGAAAAAAACTCATGATAGAAGATTGTCCAGAAATGGAAGAAGAATTGGTCCACTATGTGTCTCATAGTCTCAAGGGAGGGGATTGTCGTTGTTGTTTGGAAGTTGAGGGCTGCAAACTAGAAGGGTGATCCATGCCCCAAGGTCTGAATTGAAATCCATTAGCTGAGTTAGGACCAATATGAGTTGGATTGAGTGAGAAATAAAGCCCACTGACTTGTGTTACCCTTGTGGTCTCTTACTCTGACTTGTGGGTGGCATCCACAGCATATGCCTAAGTTTGGGGGGTGAATCACTCCTTTCCAACCAATGTGATAGAAAACTCTTTGGGAAAATCTAGGTATTTATCTCTACTACATTGTTGTTTTTCCATATTGTGTATTTATGAGCATTAATTCCTTGACTGTTATTGCTCATGTGAATTATATTGATGGAATGGTTAATTTGATAGAAACTTAATTCTGCATATCAATGAACACTTGTTGGATATCTCTTAAGATCTTTGTTTATGAAATGTTTCCACATTTTTATAGCATACAAAATCCATGTTGGTGTTGTTGGAAGCCAATCGATTCACAGCCACTAAGTATGACTAGTTAACGGTGGAATTTCATGGTACGGTGAGGTGAGTACCCAATGTCTAGCATGGAGGGAATAGATGGGTATGCCACATTCCAGAAGATCAATGACATGCATTGCCATTATCTTCTTCAAAATTTTATACCATCCAATTGACCTACAACCAAAATCAACCATATGCAATTAGATAATTTATACAAAATGAGAAGAATTGCTTGTCCTGGAACATGCATGCCAGTTACTGTAAATCAAAGCTATTTCAAGGAAACACTATACAAGTTATACGGATACCTCACTACCAGGTTTCCCAGGTTCTTCATTTTCTTCATCATCTTCCATTTCCATGTCAAATATGTAGACCTTGCTTGAGTCTTCATGTAAAATGTGTTCCCATTTTATTTCAACCTAGATTTCAAATACCATAAGAAGGGCATTTAGAGTCTAGACAACCTTCTAACACAAATGGTTCAAAAATTTAGAATTTCATTATA
The DNA here is from genome assembly GCA_001517045.1 of Pseudotsuga menziesii. NCBI lineage: Eukaryota > Viridiplantae > Streptophyta > Pinopsida > Pinales > Pinaceae > Pseudotsuga > Pseudotsuga menziesii. Next base: position 60,244 of record LPNX010132238.1, on the reverse strand, counting down.
AAACCAAAATTTTAGAAATGAGAAATATCAATGATGCACATTGGTTTTCTGTTGAATATGCCCAGTTACTTACATCAATTTCAATAATCCTGTCCACGACTGCCATAAGTATTCTACTACCAATAATTTCCCCGACAGCACTGCTCTCCACTCTAAGAATGTTCTCAACATACAAAGCATTCCACTGAAAAGCATAAGACAAAAAAGACAATTATTCCACATAGACATAATCATTTTTTATTATAACCATGACATTTCTTAGTATGTGCTTGGAACTATAGAATGCTGATAGCTGTAAAGAATGACATCATACAGAATATTCAATTTACAAAAACAACAAACTATGATACCAAGTGTCATGTACACGTATGCCTAAATCCAAATGTAAATAGACTAAAATATAAGAACTTCTAATAAATATTTTCCCCTCATTCATGGAAAATTACATAAACCACAGCATTTTCATTTGGAAGAACCAACAAATTTTTAACATCTGTACTGACACAAATAATATTCTTTAGATGAATAAACTCAGTAACTTCATTAGCTTAGGCATGCATATGGTTACAATTTAAAGTTTAAAACTGATTCCAAAAAGATCTCAATCCTTGATTTTTTTATGGCACATAAACAACTATTTTCGATAAATTTTCAAATGTCTTGCTTTCTTGGTTCCCAATCCCCAAATATCAATCCTGGTTACTGACAACCATGATTTCCTTCTAAGAATATGCCCAATAGAAATGCCACACCATAGAATGGACTTTTCTTTTTTTAGAAAAATTATCTTTCCTCATCTTATACTTCACATCCTATAATCATTGCCTCACAACTTGTTGGACTCCAAATCCTTTAAGATTCATTAATTAAACTCCTCTATTTTTCATTCTCCCATCATGTATCTTGGGAAAGAAATGCTAATGTTCACTGTTTATCTTGTCAGAAGCAGCTCTATCATGGGTGGAGGCCACTTCTTTATCATGCATCATTGCAGATAGAATGTTCACCTTCTTTATCATGATGGCTCCTATGTGTCTTTTGGTAGCGCCAAACCATAAAATTATTCATCCTCCATCAATGGCGGAAATCTTTTCTGACAGTGGTTTTGATCTAATGACTTCTTTCTCATAATAGTTTGCATTGGATTTGAATTGCTTGTTTGTAGAGGAAGAGTAAAAGATGAGGGGACTGTATGCACTATGATATTATGTTAAATGAATATGATATTAAATAGAACATGTTGGATATATTGTGCCCATTATTCAAATTTATGAAATGTTTGTGCCAAACCACCTGAATCACACAAAAATGAGAAATATATACATTCATTTTGAAAATAGTCTTTGACCACAACTTCGGGCAAGAATGATTCACATTGTTGTATATATTTTCTAGACTGTGCTACCCTGCACCAATCTCAAGGAATTGTTAACTGAATGTGCTCATATAGGTGTACAGGTGTATAGACAGTCAACTAGTCGAGGATTTGATTGGATATGTTGGGATAATGATCCATCCAAATGTGGGCTCTTCTAATAACATCTGTGCATAAGTGAGTGAGATGATATTTAAAGAACCTACCAACCATCTGAAAAATTTAACATATCTTGATCAACATATGCTCATTATTTGCCTCACTCCAGCTTCAGTTCCACTAGCATGGAACTCAGACAACATCGAATAGATCCACACACTCAAACAATTGAGGGGTGGTAGATGATATCCAAGTAAATCAAAGTCTCGGACATGGATATTAAGACAGCCTGTGAAAAATTGAATGCTCAGATAGAAAAACTCTTTGTTGGAAATGTTTGGAAGATAGGGTTAAAAAAACTGCACCAAAATTATGCCCAGAAAATGTATAATACATACCAGTGAGAATTGAAGAGATACGATAAGATAAGATGATATAATTTTATTAATATCCAACAAATGAGCAAAGTAGTTCAATGGGACTGTACAATACATAAGTGTAGATACAAAGTGTAAGTGTGGAGGCCACTCCTTTAAAAGGAAAAAAGAAAGCTAATCTATAAGATCTAAGCTCTATTGACTAAAAGCTAAACTGGAAAACAATGCTCTTGAAGACGGTACAAGGGAAAGAGCCTCAAGGCTCCAAGTGCCTATGGTTGGAAGGAGGGAATTGTCCTCATCTGTAGTTACCACTACCAAATGTGCAACTCTTCTACCATATGAGGTTGAAGGAAAGGATATCTAGACAGAGGATTGGTTGGAAGAGTTGAATCTAGCTTGGGGAATGTCTCTCTATCTAGAAGAGGTGGCCTAATTCTAGGAACTCGAGAATGATTGTTACTTGTTGGTTCTACCTAGATTGTCTTGAGTTTTAAGTCAATAACTCTGTACGGGTCTCACTATGGGGGTTCGAATTGCCTCTCAGGGTCTAATGACTCTGGGGGTTGAGATGGTGATGCTCTCAAGTCTCTACATGCTTCTAGGTGCCACTATGCATTGGGAACACCAGAAGAAATATGTGATCGAATTAGTAGTCTTTAGCCAAGCTGGTACTTGAAGAATGTAATATTTAAATCTGACTGCCTTTCCCATTTAAGCGCTAGGCACCACTGATTTGGATATTGAAAAAGGTAGAGAGGGAATCATGAGATTTTGATCAAGCAATGGAATTGATCACATATCTCATAATACCAAGCGCTTTTGAATATGAAGTGCTTCACTATTTTCTCCTTATGCCTATGGCAGAGTTGACATAATTTGTTCTTCTATGGAATTGGTGTTCAACATTCACTTGAAGATGACAAGAACCCCCTCTGAATTGGCTTAAGGGGTTCTTGAGCCCATGCATCTAGTGATGTAGTGTTTAAGGGGGCCATACAATACCATCCCTAAGCTATAGGAAGTGTTTTGCATAAAAGGCCATCTTGGGTCTAAACCCCCCAGGGCATGGTTAGCATGATGGAAAAATGAGAGGGGTATGGTCAGATATAGGTATCTAGATAACAAATAGCTAGAGGATACATTGAAGCAAATCCTGGTTGGCTAGGATGTAGTCTGCCTTACTAATTCCCCCAAGATGAGGGAAACATGTGAAACTGTTGGAGTTAGGAAAGTAGGGGAGACCATTCAAGATCGACAAGTCATGGGATTCCTCAATACGTAGGAAGTGCTTGTTGTACGTTGAGAGGGGTCCCATGGAATCATTTGAGAACTCGTGCAAACCAAGTTGGCTTGATCTTCCAAAGGTAGAAAGCATCCTCTGACCAATGATGAAGGGGAACCTTTAGGGACTTGGTATGGGCATAGAAGTCCTTGAGAAGGTTGACTTCCCCATTGTAGAGTATTACATGATATCATCATACAGGTCCTAGCACTCATCTCTGTTTGATTCTCTATGCGGAACAAACTCTGAAGAGGTAGTTTTCAAAATAAGAAACCACAAAATAAATGCCCTGAGAGATGGGTTATATGTTGCTGACCCTGTCCCACATGAATTTGGAAAATTCATTTGAGGTGACCACTATAGCTCTACCCTAAAGAAAATCCTGATAAATCCAAGCTACTCTTCCTGAGCCTTGAACAGGTTCTAAGCTCTAAGTTTATAAGCAGTGGTGTTTTGGATATTCTAGGATAGCCTCGGTGGGTCTCTCATGGGCCTTGGGCAAGAAGAGAATATACGAAGGCCTGAGTGGATTGAAGACTGTTATGGGGAAAGACTCAAATGACGCTTTGCAATTCCAACATCCAACAGTGATCCTTGAACCCCCTCATGTGTTCCTAAGGAATCACCCATAATTTAGGGAAAATAAATTAGAATATTTTTCATTATATGTTTTTGTAATATTTACACACCGATCGCTAGAGCAGTTATAACAGAATTAACCGACGAGCAATGGGAGATCTGTATCAGTTGAATGTTCTTACTTTGCATTCCTTGAACCATGTATTGAGCACAAAACTTCTTAAAGGCCTCATCAACTCACCAATGGGCGAAATACACAGACACATGAAATTATGCAGGGGAAGAAATATGAGTTATTCAACTTTTCAACCTAAGACAAGAAATGGAAAGGAAGGTAGGTATCAATCCATTCAAACCCTTTAAGAACACAATTATTTACCTCTGCAAGCTTGTAAAAATAGCAAGAGGACTCTTACCTCCTTGGTCCAAATACTTATACTGCTTTTTATTCTCAGCTCCCTAATTTGGTGCTGTCGGATGCGCTACCAAGGTGTGGTAAGTTACTGAGCGAAGTTTATAATTCCAAATTCCAAGCCCCCACGAAGCAAGTGCTTATCTATGGCTGCCACATGGAAATAATCAACCCATGAACTGGAAGGGTTATTATTATTTCTACACCGAATGCTACCCACTTTTTAATGAGGCAGCTTTGGTTGATCTCCCCTCTGCAATTAGATGGATGCATCTCAACTCTAGTAGCTAGCTGGGTCCTACCTAGGACTTCCATAGTTCTAGTGTCACCTGCATCACCTTGAGATGGAGAAATGAAATTCCTACACTTTTATCCAACTATGGGTTATGATCTTAGTTCCCCCAGTAAACTACAATTATAGGTTATGATCCATGCTAATCTCTCTATGCGCGGGGCTAATCTCCTTCTGTCTTCGCATCTAAATAAATTCATATGGGGAAAAAGCAGTGATTTCCATACATACATAAAAGAGGGGGGCCTTCCGAATTGATAGGTTCATTTTTGTATATTATTGTATATTGATCATGTTTTTCCTTCCCGAATGGGATCCATATCGGTAAATCTTCCAGGGTTTCCAGGGGGTTTCCATTGAATGAAAACTAGGGCTACATATTGGGTTACTGCACAAGTGCTTTGTTCCGTGTAGACGGGGTGGGGTTATTCACTGGTCCTCAACCTTCAAATTTATAGGTATGTGTTGTAATAGAGATTGCTTCAATTAGTCAGGATATAGCTAAAACCCCTAAATAATTGAAAGCGACTACTTAATGCATTCTTGAACCGATGCATGCTAAGTACATTTGTAAAGAGTCGAGGATTGGCTCCAGCAGTCTTTAATGATTATTAAGTAGTAATGGCTGAGCATAGACACAATCCTTTACCACCTTACCTAGTCGGAATAGTTAAGATGCACACTCCGTTCAAGCAGCCCTGAGCGATATATAAGCATAGTGAAAAGTGTTGAACGAAATAACACCCACAGTGGAGAGAACATTGAGTGAGATTATTTCCGCAGCTTATAAAGTAGTCGCTGTATATCAAGTAAAGTAATTTCTATTTGAAACTCGGATCCAATTGAAGCTAATGTAGGTGAAATCGATTGAAGTAACTACTAAGTATACTAAATTGTAGGGTCAAGTAAGGACTCAATTGTTTAATGAGTGTAATAAGTTAGAAGCATGACAACCATGTCGAATTGATTGGCATGACAACTA
>LPNX010132238.1:0-54299 GCA_001517045.1 Pseudotsuga menziesii | reverse complement strand
CATTTGTATATTGTATACATTGAAAAATGAGTTGTTTCTCTTTGTGTATTATTTACATTGAAAATTTTCTTTTTTACTGTGTACATTGAAAATGGGTGGTTTCTCTTTTGTATTGTTTATATCGCAAATTAGGTGACATCTAATTTTTTGTTAGTTAGGGTTTTATTGATGGTATTAAGATTGTGTATGATCTTTCATCCTTGTCGCAATTAAATCTAGCTTTTTTGAATTGTGTTTGGCCTAGTTGGCCCTAGTTGGTTGTCAACTTTGGCATAAGGATTACAAAGAAGATTTCAATAGATACCCACTAGCCTAATGGGTAGGAAATGAACCTAAGCATCAGATATGTGATGGTGCTTTCCATGTTAAATAGTTGACCAATTAAAGGCGCCATCGCTTAAGAGATGCTTATGAGAATAGATGTCGCATAACCGACGCTTAACCGACGGTTATGAGAATAGCCATCGCTTCACCGACGCTTGTGGCCACATTTACAAAAAAAAATGTATCCTTGTGATTTTTGGTAAGTTTGAAAAGAGAAATCCATGCGCTGTCGGATTTTTCCGTCATATTTTGGATCAAAATGTAGTGGTGAAACACTTCCAAGATGGAACCAATGGTCCTAGGTATGAAAGTGGATTAAACGGTTATTGCTATTTTTGTTCTAAATTTGGTCATAAATATGTGGATTGTATACTCTATAGAAGAATAAGTGGTGGAAATACCAATGAATCGGTTAGATGTTGGACATGTTGCTGCCAGATGTCACACATTGAGATGCTAGATATGCAGTGGGTTTGATCACAAAGCCCAAGAATGTGCAAGTCAAAGAAGTCAACCAAGGAAGCTTCCTTCCTACACATCATCAAAAAGCACCAGTGAACCATGGAAGAAAACCAATTCGGGAATATTTCAAGATCATAAGACAAATTCCTACAGTGAGGGACACTATCAGGAATGGAGACATAAATTTGATCAAAGACGTGTTGGAAGCTCCAACAAATCAGTTAGGTGTTGGACATGCAACCATGTTGGTCACATTACTGCATATTTTCATATGATGAGTTGTTATAGTTGCTATGGATTTGGGCACAAAGCTCAATATTGTTGGAGTACACAGAAACAACCCATGAGAAGTTTCCTATACAACCCATCAAGGAAATCCAATACATATGAGGGAACAAATGATGAAAGGAAAAATAGAAAGAAGCAAGTATGGATGAAGAATACCGAGCAGTTACAGATAGGAGAGATTGATTAGAGAAGGGAGGATGGCTTACACACGGAAATCCAAGTGTAAGGTCTCTCAAATACCTTAACACACCTTGAGTTCATGAAGCTGGAGGATGAAATGAAAGAAGAAAGGATTATTAATCCATGCATATAGACAGGTCCTAGGATCCTGCATATTGACAATGGGAGCAATGAATAATGGTAAGTGATTTCAGATATAGGTATGTGGACACCCTTTCTCATTGATTCCAAAGGGTGATACATGAATACAAAGGGAGATATGAAGACAAAGCGAGAGTTAAATAAAAAATGGGAGCATGCTCATATGGGGAGCATGAGCTGTTGTCATCAATTAAAAAGGAGGAGATTATTGATGAAATTTTTCTTGATGCCAACATGGACTTACAATGGCCCCATAAATTGTCATTGATGCCACCAAGTCCCACTTGTAGTGCCTTGGATCCATTACAGAGTGGGTTTATTCCTTGAAGCACCTTTAACCTAGTTGACAAGTTCCTTGCACCCACGAAACTAAATCTTGATGCCACCACCTTGCTGAAGATGTTGAAGACCCTGTTGATGGTGTTGAATACCATGTTAGAAGATGGATAAATGATAGATGGCTTGGAGAAGCATTAATGAACCATTCTATGGTCATTCATTCTATGATGGTGTCATGGTACCTCGGGAGAAGGCCTAGCAACCCCACATATGATTTCATGATGAATATTGACCCTTGGAAGTCTCTTGGTATGGTTGATGTCATTGAAGAAGCCCATGAATCTCCTTGGAATGTTAAGGAATCCTATTTATTCATGAAGAATAATTTAAGGAGTCCTCGGACCCACACTTGATGGTGTAATGATCTTGTAACCCTTTTTGTGGTCATGGAGCTCTTATATGATGATTATGAGATTCTATGGTCCTTAACATGCTATGGAACCCCTAGTATGATGAAGAATCCCATGGAACCCTTGACAAAGACCCTGATATGCTTGCAAATTTCATGGATCCCACTACTTTCACTTGACATGGTTAGATGGAACAATGATGTGGTATTTGGTGTCTTAATGAAGTCATGGAACCTTATGAATACCTTGATGACCATTTCTTGCACTTGATGTGGTTAAGGAACCTAAACACATATTGGCTTTATGATGGTCCATTTAGTGACAATATTCGAGACCATGATGGTACCTTGCACATGGCATGCAATTAAAATACCTCATGGATTAATGCAACCCTATGAAGATGTGGACGACACACTCCCATGAATTTTAAATGATGTGGTTGACTTTGAAGGATGGTTTAAAATTAAAATAATAAAAATACATAAGGTTGACCATTGAGGGGGTAAGAAAAATAATTAAAATATATAAGGTTTATCATTGAGGTGGTAAGAAGTTTAAAGTCAAAAATAAAAATAAAATTAATAAAAATCCTTACCTTTGAAGATAAGTAGGCTAGCATGAAACATGTACATTTTAATGTGTATATAAAAACATCCAAAAACACTCAATGATGGAAGTAGAGAAGTAAATTCATGTATATTGGTCTGAGGTTTTTCGCAACAACAGAGGAGCAGTTCATTTTTACAGAGAAATTGTTGGCAATGTTCAATAAAATTGGCATAAATTTCTCATATGGAATCAAAATTACAAAATTCTTAGCTTGTTGTAAATCTTGTTACGAGGGATATGTGATGAGAGTATATAGAGTTTCTTTTGGTTTCTCTACTATTTCTTCATATTTTGATCTTCAGAAAGGTATAGTTCATTCTTCTCAGTTTCTCTTGTGATGGCACATGTCTCTCATGGATAGAGTTCATGTTTGTTGTTAGTTACTGAGCCTCTATATTGGTATATATATATGAAGTCATTATGGAGGCTATGATGATGATATTGCATACCTTTATGCTATGATAAACTTTATGATGATAATGCATGTGATAATGATGTACACTCTATGATGTTGATGCACTCCTATACAATATCATGTACATGCATACCATAGTGTGATTATGCTCTCCTATGCACTATGATGTATACTTGATGTTGATGATGCATACACGGTGCACAATAAGATGATGATGATGCATATTTTATTATGATTCATATTTGATGATGAGGATTCATACCCTATGGTGATGATGCATACCTATCATGATGATGCATGACCATGCATGCCTTATGTTCAGTGAAAGTAGAGCAGAATTACTTGTTCAGTAATTGTGTATGATAAGGTGTACAATAATGTACATGAGCAATGTATGGAAGTGAAATGACTTATCAATATATAGTGATGACTCTATAGATGACCAAAAATAGAGTTGAGAAGCATTGATGAGCAGCATAGATTATAAGTATTGATGAGCAACATAGATGAGCAGTAGTGATCTGAAGCAGTGATGAGCAACACAAATGAACAGCTGTGATGAGAAGCAGTTTCAAGCAGCAGTGATGAGAAGATATTGATGTACAGAGAAGATGTTGGTTGTGTAGCAGATCCATAGGATTTCTTGCAAGAAGATTCTTGTACTTGAGGACTGGACTCCTCAAACCCTTCTTAGTTGGAGCTAAGAAAACTAGTCTGGGTCCTGTTATGAGAGTTGGTGATATTTTCATCAGTTGGTGATGATTTCAATCAAAAAGATTGTTTTCTTCCATGTACAATAAATAAAGATAAAAATTCCATATATTATTGTGTCTCTTTTGACGTGACGTTGTGCTTATGACTCATGATGGATTTGATTATGCAATTGATGGTATAATGATCGATATGCTATGATTGATTAAAATAAGGTAAAATTTTATACTTTCTCTCACACTGATTTACCCCCCTATTAGTGTGGCCATTCTATCCAATAATTACCTATGTCCCAATATTCTGGGTACTTCATATTCCAAACCTTCACCCAGGGTTCCTGAAAATGGGTAACCCATATCCACCATAGCATGTCTCCACTTACCACATTCTCTTGTTTATGGTCCTTGAGGATTAATCCCCACTTATTTTTAGGGGTGTAAAGCATTTTGCATTTAACTATAGCCCACTTTTTCTTTTCATTGCTTTCGTTCCATAGGAATTCCCACTGCATGTTCCTTATCTCTTTTAGAATGGACTTTGGAGTTGCCAAGGTGGAAAAGAGATAAGTTGAGATTTCCTATAGGACCGATTTTACCAAGACTAATTTGCTTGCCAAATTAAAGGGCCTCAAGGTCCATCTGCTAGAATAATCAACCCATAGTTTACTACCTTAGAAATTAATTTAATTATTTTTGTCTTATTTGCCTAGTTCATGTGTCCCACCTTATGCAAGTTGTCAATTACCTATCCATAGTGGTCCAACTTGCCTAATTTAACCCATGTAGTGCTTGGAAAACCTGAAGGAATCAATTCTGCTTTATTCTTGGCCTCCTAGGTGCTCTTCTGCTTTTTCTGCTTTATTGCTTGATTTTTCAGTGTTTTAAGGCAATTGGGAAAGTTTGACTAGGTGAGGTGAACTAGTTTTTTGTCCTCTACATCCTCCACTCTTTTCTCCTTTGAAAAGAATGTATGAGTTGTCATTCCATCACTCTTTAGCTTGCCTAATCCTTTTTTCTAATTCGTGAGCTCCATGACAAATTTGGGATCAGCTTTTTACACCTATGGGGGATTTGCTTAATTTTAGTAAGCCTGCTTTATGCTAGATTTGAATTTCTCCTCATGCATTCGAATCCCTGATGTAATTATTTAATATAGAACCTATTATTTTACAGGGTTGGCTATTGTACACTTATTCAATAAATTTTAGTGTTCAGCGCATTATTCAGTCTCTTTTATGAGTGATTTTGCATGATCAATTGTTAATTGTTGTGAGTAAAATTAATCTATCACTGGGTTCAATTTCCACATGGTATCAGAGCCATTGTAGATCAATTTCTCTCCTTCAAAATTGTTTTTCAGGTTCGACATCAGTGACTGGGAGCCTTCTACTCACAGCCGGGATAGATTTCTAAGCTATGGATCAATCTCAGAAGATCATCTTAACTCTGTTAAATTTATTTGAATGGAAAGCATAGATGGAGATACTATTGAGAGAAAAAGGACTCTACAGGGTGACTATGGAAACAAAAGCAGAGCCCAATGCAACTGCAGAGAAGATAAAATGGCACAACAGGAGGGATGAGGCCTATGGTCTCCTGTGTCTGAGTATTTCCAGAGACCTCCTTTTCCATCTTGATGGATTGACATCACCAAATGAAGTATGGGAGAAGCTCACTGATCTTTTTGTAAAGACAGATGAGATGAAAGGACATCAAATCGAGAATGCACTGATCTCCTTGAGTCCAAATAGCTTTGAATCCCTGCAACTCTATTTCTCCAAGTTCAAAGCACTTGTTTTGCAGCTGAAACAGTATGGGATCGAAAAGACGGATGATCAGATGGTCTTGGCCATTCTCTCAAAGCTTGGCCCTGATTATTCAGTGTTTTTTTCGACCTTCTATGCCACAAAACTAACAGCTCAAACCTGGAAGATGCCTAGCCTTGGAGATTTTATGGAATCTCTCACACAAGAATAGGACAAGCTGGTGATGACAGGCACCATCAAACCATCCAAAGATCAAGCTCTGATTGCTGGAGATTCGAAGGTGGATTCAAAAAGAAAAAATAAAGCTAAAAAGCCACTTGAGCAAAAGAGAGACAAGAAACAGTCTTCAGAGGAGCCACAAGGTTCCAAGAAGAACTACCAGAAGAAGAAAAACAAAGGTGAAATGAGCAAGTGCTCATACTGCAATAAGGGAAATCACACTGAAAGCTCTTGTATAAAGAAGAAAATAGACATGCTGACCCAACTCCTGGAGAAGAATGACATCTCCCTTCTAGACATCTCAAAGAAGAGAGAAGGAGGATCAAGTTCAGAAGACAGAGAGAGAGTTCATGCATTGGTTGCTGGCACATCAAGCTCACCTAGTTTTATCATTGATTCTGGAGCTTTAAGACACATGGTTTTGACCAAGGAGGAATTCTCCTCACTTGACATGTCGAAAGGACCACCTATAGTACTGGGATATGAATCTCTCACTAAAAGTTTGGGAAAATGGAGGATTGATCTTGATCATGGTCAGTTCAGCGATGTGTTGTATGTGCCTGGTCTTGCCTCCAACCTCTTGTCAGTGTACCAGATGACCCACACCGGGTCTCCTAAGAAATTCATATTCTCCCCTGATGAAGTTGAGATCATAGATATCTCAAGTGGTAGAGTCGTTGCAAAAGGAGTTGCGAATCATTCTCAAAAGGTATACATGTTCTCACACTTCATACCCTACTCAAACCCCTCTACTCGTCTGATTCATGCTAATGAGGCTAGCAATATTTAGCATGAAATATTTGGCCACCTAAATTACAAGTATATTTCTGATCTCAGTGAAAAAGAGAAGGTCATATGGTTGCCCAAGATAAAAATTTCCAAAGGAGTCTGCCAAAGTTGTATCCTAGGAAAACACCCAGAGCATAAATTTGAGAGAGCTAGTCATGAGAGAACCTCTGCACCCCTCGAGCTGATCCACAGTGATGTTGCTGGCCCATTCCCTCATATTTCCATGAGTCGGGCTAAATATGCATTGAATTTCATAGATGACTTTTCCAGGTATTGCTGGGTTTACTTCCTGAAACACAAGTCTGAATTTTTTGGCCTATTCAAAGTCTTTAAGGCTTTGGTTGAGAACCAGTCTGGAAGGAAACTCAAGGTTCTGAGATCTGACAATGGTGGTGAGTATTTCAATTCTAATTTTATTAATTATTGTACAGAAGCAGGTATTTAGATGTAGAATTCTATCCCTTACACACCACAGCAGAATGGTGTTGCTGAGAGGAAGAACAGATCACTGAAGGAGATGGCAACATGCATGATGGAGGCCAAAAATTTTCCACCAAAGTACTAGGCTGAAGCTATCAACTATGTAGCCTATATTCAGAATAGGGTGCCTCATAACCAGCTTGATGGTATGACTCCCTTCGAAGCATGGAGTGGGCACAAGCCAGATGTCACCCATTTCAGGATTTTTGGCTCAAAGGCTTCGACTAGAATTCCAACAGAGAAGAGGAAGGCTTTGCAGCCCCAAGGCCAAGAGTGTCTTTTTGTTGGATACTATGAAGATTCAAAATGGTACAAGATGATAAATTTTAGCACAAACAAATACTTTATTTAAAGGTGGGTTCAGTTTGAAGAAGAACCCCTTGCAGCAGTGGAAGTTGGAGAAACCTCTTCACCACCTGAACCTCTGAAAGTAAGTGAAGAGTTTGTTGAACATGATGATTCTGATTTTTATGATGGAGATGAGTTTATTTCAGACCCTAACAGCCCTACAAGGCCAAAATTGGCAGCCAAGACACTACATGCAGCAGGAGAGCTAGCTGGGGATCCCAATGACCCAAGGAGGACTAGATCTCAATTTGAGAGTGGTCTGTGCATGAAGGATCCTATGTTTGCTGAAAAATGCTATTTGATGGTGGAATATGATCCTCAAACATATGAAGAAGCATCAGGAGATCCAATATGGCAAACATCCATGAAGGAATAGTTCAGCTCACTCCAGAAGAGCAACACATGGGAGCTAGTGGATCTTCCCCCAGGGAGGAAGCTAGTACAGTGTAAGTGGGTCTACAAGACCAAATTTGCTACTGATGGTTCACCACTGAAGTGCAAGGCCAGATTTGTAGACAAGGGCTACTCACAAGTTCATGGGATAGATTACAATGAGACCTTTGCCCCATTGGCAAAGATGGATTCCATCAGGCTAGCCTTAGCCATTGGAGCCTCAAGGCAATGGGAGGTACATCACATGGATGTAAAATGTGCCTTCTTGAATGGAGATCTCACTGAAGAGATATATATGCAGCAGCCTCAAGGATTTTTTACCAACCCTTCCCTTGTGTGCAGGTTGAGAAAGTCATTGTATGGGCTAAAGCAAGCCCCCAGGGATTTGGTATGCCAAGATCGATAGCTTCTTGCTATCACTGAATTTTGTTCGGTGCAAATCAGATCCAAATGTCTATTTGAAGTTAATTAATGGTTTATTAATGATCATTTTGTTATATTTTGATGACCTCCTCATTACATGAAGCTCAAAGGATGAGATTGCTTCCTTAAAGGGTGCAATGAACCAAGCCTTCTCCATGACAGATTTGGGGCTCTTAAGTCAATTTTTGGGGCTTGAGATTGCTCAAACCAAAGCTGGAATCAAGGTGCACCAGTACAAATATGCCTTGGACTTGCTGAAAAAATTCAGAATGAAGGATTGCAAAGCAAGAAAAACTCCTTTCCTTTCAGGAGTGAAGCTGGAAGAAGCTGATTCTTCACCTATGGTAAACAATACACTGTATAGGAAATTGATTGGATGTTTGTTGTATCTGACACATACTAGACCTGATATTTATTATGCAATAAGTGTGGCTTCTAGATAAATGGATCAGCCTCATGATATCCATTGGAAAGCAACCAAAAGGATCCTTAACTTTGTTCAAAAAACAAGGACACATTGGATCTTCTATAAAGCAAAATCTGATCTTGATTTGATTGGATTTACTGACAGTGATTGGGCAGGTGATAACACAGATAGAAAGTCCACATCGGGATATGCGTTCATGCTTACAGAAGGGACAATCATCTGGTCAAGCAAGAAACAGAGTGCCATTGCACTCTCATCTACAGAAGTAGAGTACAGAGGAGTTGTTAATGCAACAACTCAATGTTTATGGTTGCAGGGATTACTTGGAGAGTGTGGCTTCGAATCAAAGTACTCAACTACCATATATTGTGATAACTAGAGTACCATTCAAATCTGCAAAGATCCATTTTAGAAGTAGAGAACCAAACACATTGAGATCCATATGCACTACATCAGAGAGCTTGTGCATGATGGCACCATTCACCTACTCTTCTGTTCATCTTCAGAACAAGTAGCTGATATCTTCACCAAATAATTTTGTGAGAAGAACTTCAGCAATCTCAATTCACTGCTAGGGATTGTTGATCATGCTGTGAAGCATGAGTGAAGACAAGATTCCAATTTTTTTTTTACAATCCATGTTTAAGGGAGGATTTTCCCATGTGATTTTTGCCTCTTTCCTTGGTTGTATGGACATGTAGTATGTAAAAGGTGACTAAGCCTTGTTGCTAGGCCCTATAATTTTCTGATATATTATTCATAATTCAGGCTTAAGGGGGGGTGTTAGAATAATCAACCCATAGTTTACCACCTTAGACATTAATTTAATTATTTTTGTCTTATTTGCCTAGTTCATGTGTCCCACCTTATGAAAGTTGTCAATTACCTATCCATAGTGGTCCAAATTGCCTAATTTGACCCATGTAGCACTTGGGAAACCTCAAGGAATCAATTCTTCTTTATTCCTGGCCTCCTAGGCACTCTTTTTCTTTTTCTGCTTTATTGCCTGCTTTTTCAGTGTTTTAAGGCAATTGGGAAAGTTTGACTAGGTGAGGTGAACTAGTTTTTTCTCCTCTACATACTCCACTCTTTTCTCCTTTGAAAGGCATGTATGAGTTGTCATTCCATCACTCTTTAGCTTACCTAATCCTTTTTTCTAATTCGTGAGCTCCATGACAGATTTGGGATCAGCTTTTTACACCTATGGGGGATTTGCTTAATTTTAGTAAGCCTGCTTTATGCTAGATTCAAATTTATCCTCATGCATTCAAATCCCTGATGTAATTATTTAATATAGCAACCTATTATTTTATAGGGTTGGCTATTGTACACTTATTCAATACAGTTTAGTGTTTAGCTCATTATTCAGTCTCTTTTGTGAGTGATTTTGCATGATCAATTGTTAATTGTTGTGAGTAAAATTAATCTATCACTGGGTTCAATTTCCACACCATCTAGTCAACCATTTCTTCATACTATCCAACAACTCTATCCGTGATATTTTTTTCACTATTGAATTCACCAAGGGGGTTCCTATATATTTTAATGGAAGGGAGCCCTCGTGGAAGCCCAATATATTACAAATATTCCTTCTAGAGATATGTGGAGTGTTAAATAAGAAAACCTAGGACTTTTGGTCATTTGTTTCTCGGCCTGAAGCTTTACCAAAATTGGAAAGACATTCTTTGAGCTTGCTAACATCTTTGACCAAGGGATGACCCATAAGCATGGTATCATCCATAAAATGTTGATGGGTTATCCACCATTGAATGAACTCTTATCCCTTTGAGATCATTCTTTTCCCATAAGGACAAAATTGAACTTCCTAGTCCTTCCACCATAATAATGAAGAGAAAATGGAATAAGAGATCTCCCTTTCTCATCCTCCTCGATGGTTTGATGAGACCTGAGGTCACTCCATTTACCAAAATGGAGAAGAAAGCAGATGAAACTGAGTTCATTATCCATTCAACCCACACAACATAGAAACCAAAACATGTTACCATACTTTTCATAAATTTCTAGATAAGTTTGTTGTATGCTTTAGCTATTTCCAGTTTCACCATCATTCCCATGATTTTATTCATTTTTATAGAATGAAACATTTCATGGACCAAGATAATACCATACGTTATCTGACGACTCTCTACAAATACTGACTGTTCTAGGGAGATTAGGCAGGGTAGGAGGGTTTTGAGTCTATTCATAATAACCTTAATTATGATTTTGTAGATTACATTGCAGAGGATTATGGGCCTGAATTTGTCTTGCCAATCGACCACTTCACACATTTGAATGAGAGTAAGAAAGGTAGCATTGAATGTTGGCAGGATCTTCCTTGAGACCCTAGAATATTCCACTAGATTCCATACTTCAAAATTGATGAGGTTCTAGAAATGATGAAATAATTTCGTCATGAATCCATCTGGGCCTGGGTCCTTTCCTTCCACCATCTTGAAAATTGCTTCCTCTACCTCAATGAGGGAAATAGGTTTCATTAGGAGTTGGTTATGATCTTTTGAGATAAGAGAAGGGATGTGCCATCTTATTTGATATTGAATCCCCCCCCCCATTTTGTCTTTTCTTGGTTCAGAAATTATATCCTCGAAATGATTGTTCAAGGTTGTTTCTATTTCCTCCCTAGTTTCCATCCATCCCCCCAATAATTATTAATTGAGAATATTTTGTTCTGAATAACTAAACACTGGAAGAATTTTGTATTTCTCTTCCCCTATTTTATCCATCAATTCTTCATTTTTGGTGCCAAAGAATTTATTCTTGCCTTTCCCATTCCTCAATTTTATAAGAGAGGATAAATACTTCAATTTGCAAATTGGTAGTGTACCCATTATTTATGCCTATGATCTGGATTTCCTTTAGCCAAGATTCCAGAATCTTCTTATCAGTATTTCCAAACTCCTCCTTGTTCCATTTTTTAACTCTTTATTTTAGCACTTTTAGCTTTTGTTGTAACCTGTACATAATCTAGACGGATCCTTCGCTCAGTTCACCCCACCAAGTATTGATCGTTTCAGTGAAATATGGATTCCCCAGCAAAAAATGTTTGAACTTGAAGGGTTTTTTTAATTGCAAACCCAACCTGCTCGACATTAATTCAAATGGCCAGTGATCTAATCCTGCTTCTAGAAGCATTGATGATTGAATTTCAATTACTAAGTCCATTATAATTGATTATGAAACCAAAAATATATCCAAGCAAGAAGTAATGTGTCGGTCCCCCATCCTCTTATTGTTCAATGCAAACCATTCTTCCCCTTGGGGTGATTTCTACAAGTATTAATTGTTTAATAGTTTGTCTGAATGATTCACATTCTTCATCCAACTAAGTCTGATCTCCTTTATTCTCCTCCAGAGAGGTTATAATATTTAAGTCCCCCCCAACACCTAATGCATCCCTCCAACATCTTCATGGATTTTTCAAAGGGAATTGACAAAAATCCTTTTTAATCCAGCGGTATGAGGTCCATATATATTTGTCACCACTCCTTCTGATGAGAAACCTATTACCTTAAGATCTGCTGATATGAATCATTGGTTACCTTGGAATCATCCTAAGCTCACCCTATTGGGATTCCATAATATTCCCAGGCCTCCTGCATAGCCTCTTGCATATATTCCTATCCCTTATCTTCCCTTCCAAATTTTATTTCCAATTTCCTCGATCTGATTCACTGTACACTTAGCTTCTTAAAGAAACACTATGGTCAAATTTTTTCTCTTGATCTTATTTCTCAGGATTTTTTATTTTTGGAACTATTTAGTCACTGAATATTCCACAATATGATCTTGACTAAACATATTACAAACCTAAAGATGCCTTAATGGTAGGATACTGAAATGATTCTACCAATCGCCAAACTACTTCTACTACTCTCTATTTGTTTCATTTCCTTCCCATTATCTTGCTTGGCTCTTTGCACTTGTGTTTATTCTCCTTGTGAGATCCTGTACTAATCCCCAATTAATTTGTGGCCCTGTTGTGCCCCTGCTCAACAGCCTTTAAAAAACATATTTCATCAAACAAAATCCCATTTTTTTTTATGAAATGTTCAAATTTTAAAGGGAAAAATCCAATGAATTTCGAGCTACTGAAAGGGTGGCCTTCCTTGAGCTACTGATTCAGTGAAATTCCATATTTTTAAACAACCTTTGTAAACTATATTAGATTAACGAAATCACTACTATGAAGTTATTGTTTTGGGTGGATTTATACTTAAAAAATCAAAGGATTAGTATTAATGATTCATATACCTGTGATCGTCATCCTAGTCTTGCATCTTATCCAAAACATTATAAATTCATTTTATTGTTTGATTTTGTTACTATAATTATTTATAAGGTTACAATATTGCTATAGTTGATCTTGGTATGGTCTATAACATTATTATGGATTTCATGTGTAGTCTGATTAATGGTTATCAATGTTCAGATCTTTATAACTCTGATAAAGCCTAGAGTGTCAAAGGACAAATGTCTTACGTGCTATATCCTAAGTTTACCTTTTTAATTGCAAACAATCATTTCTATTAACTGTTTATGTCGATTTTGATATGGTTTATATTCCAAAGTCCAGTTTCGATGTGATGGCTTGTATGATGTTGTATTGTCCGCAACCTTTGAAGGGTAAGTCGAATCTACAGTAAGGGTGATATGTATTATGGTGTATCGTCAGATCAAAATTATGCCGTAGCCTCCATTCTAATCCACCTGTTGTGAAGTTGATATGCTATCATGACACTGGTACTGAACCCTATCCATCACGTTTAAGTCCCAGTACTTGTCCTCCATCGTGGTTTCCTGTCAATGGAACACCTGTTTCTTGTACAACGAAGGGCCTCATATCATTAATGCCAGTTAAATAATGATAACATGAGTTATCTGGAGTCTTTGACCGTCATTCCTCATTAATCGATTACCTCTCTAAGCGATAATGTCTTCGTTTATTCCGAACTTGCAGGGGTGTAGTTTGTGTTTGTTCATGGCCTATTTTTCTTATCACAAGGTCAAGTTTCATTGCTTGTTCTTGCTCAGTCTGTACGCGTAGTGCTCATTCTCTAATTTGTTGTCTTGTGTCGAGCTGTGGTATTTGTTTTGTGTGTTGTTACGCTCCTTGACGCAGTCGGTAATGGCGCCATTAGTGAGGGTCAAGCCCTGTGAAATGACATTGCTGGATTCGAACCCTGAGCTGTCAGTAAAGGTTGAGGCTATTGGGTGGATGCCGTTCATAAGTAAATTCTCTGATTCGAACCCCGAAGTCACAAGGGTTTTTTCTCTCTCCCTAGTTGATTTTCAAGTAGAAGTGGGTGATCTCCATTTTCAGGTGGATGAGCGATCAGTGGCAGTTGCCACTGGCCTGTCACTGACCGGTGAGAGATGGTTTAAGTATAAGAGGATGGACATTACTGAATTGCACCAGCTGCTAAAGAACCGTGGTCAAGAAGTATCATTCCGCAGTGGAGTAGCTCGCAAGTAATTCAAAAAGGAGTGGCGTCCTGCTCTGGATTTGATCAACAGATACCTGACTTGTGAAGGCCGCTTGTCGTCAGCGTACGTCTATCATCTCAGGCTCATGTCTGCATTTATAGGTTTCCCGCTAAAATTACCCTATTATTTGTTGCAAAGTCTGTTTAAGATGTCTGCTGCCATTAAAAGGGGTCCTAAGAATGTTAGTCATAGTCTCTTTCACCATGGCTTAGTCTGCATGTTAATTGATAAGGAGCTTCAGAAGTCAAATCGGTCCTGGGATGAGTTCGTCAAGTCCAATGGTTTTTACTCTTTTTGCCATTGCCAGTTTGACAACCCTGAGGAATGAAACAAGCATAAAGAGCCGAGTCCAGTCTCAATCCCTTCTTCACGTAAACCCCTGTCTAACCCTGGCCATATGAGTCCTGAACCTTGCCATGATCCTGTGTCTACTCCAGTGAGAAGTGTTGATGCTCCTCTGGTTTCGAAACGCGTGAGGAGATTTTCATCTCTGTCACCGATTATGCCACAAAATAATATTGATAAAATTTGCAATCATGGACGAGACAGACCGAAAGCCAAGTTGGTAGGCAGATTTACCAGGAGCATGGAAAAAGTTAATTCTGTCAAAACCCCCGTGACTGATAATGTTCAGGTGGAGACTGTTGTCTTAGATGATGAAGAAGCAGATCTCCCACTTCCTGTTAATGATAATAATGTTTAGCTTGAGTTCGTTTCGAACCTTGTTGATGGGAGTCCTCCCGTTATTGGTAAAGATACTCCTGTGTGTGATAAAGACGCTCGAGAGGATCATGTTATTGATCGTCCATTTAAAGAGAAGTCTGTAGAGACAAGCTCGCCTGTTCTTCGTGAATTCGGGGATATGATGCACCCATTGTTTGTGAATTGTCTCTTAGAAAAAATATGCAGGATGGAAGAAAGGATGAATGTAGTGATAGCTAATCACGATTTGATGGAGGCCGATAATCTTAAGTTAAAAGAGAAAGTGGACTTGAGTGACAAGTATCTCGTGCGTCTAAAAAATCATAAGAATAAGCTAATTAGAAGGGTTTTGAAATTACAGAGTGAGAATGATAAGAATGAAGAAAAGGTTCGGGAGCTTAATGCTCAGGTTGTGCTTATGCAGTTTAGGGGTCAGTCACCGAGTCAGTCGAGTGGTGTGAACATCCAAGTCTTCAATGCGCCTGTAAATTTGTAATGTCTTTGGGTGTATTTGCTATCAGTTTCATATTTTGAAGTTTTGATGGATTGATGATTAGGTTATCTCTATACAGGTACTGATTTGTTTTATTTCTATTTATTATATAGCATTTGTCATTTCGATTTATATATGTGTGTTAATTTTATTATTTTTATCTAGTTTATTGCAGGCGATATGGTTGCTGTTCGTGCTCAGATTTTGATGACTGTCTATTTTTGGATGATCCCCCACATTGATCGGAACAAATCGACTATCAGGATTTCCAGGTGTTGTTTCATCGTTGAGATTTTCGATTTTCATGGATCGAATCTTTACCATTTCTTGGCGTTTTTACGTATATGGAAAAATGACATGTCTTACTTGTCATTTTTAAGGGAAATTGGTTAGGGGGTTCGATTTTGGCTATCTCTAGTTTTTAGGACTATTTATTTTTTAATATTACATGTATTTAAGGGGAGATAGCATGTGGGATAGGGGGTCGATAGTTTGGGGAAGAGAGAGAACAAGACTGCGGTTTGATCTTTTGTAACTGGAGACAGCTTCCTGTCAGCAGATACAATATTTAAACTGGTGATAAATTATATATATGTTTACAGTTTTATGCTTAGCACATGTGTATGCTATCCTTAGTCTTGTTACTGTTATTCTATATTATGCATATTTGTCATAATCTCTTTTATGAAATTGTGCAAATATATTATGTTTTGGCTATTGACTTATGCTGATATCGATATGTTAATGAATGCCATATTGTAAATTGGTGACTGACATCATTACGTACATGGTTTACACGTCTATTGCATGATATTGGTGATTTTTAAATTTATTTCGAAAATTTTCAAGATTATTGATATTCCTGTTAGCAGATCTGATTTCAGTTTAAATTTCGCATTGCTCCTGATCAGGATAGTATGTAGGTTAGGATAATATGTTTTTTTTTTATTATATTGTTTAAAAAATCTATTTGAAACAAATGTTTATATGCCTATCATATGCTGGTAATTCTTTTCATTATTGATTATGTACAGACGTATATAATGTATCTTTCTTAATAATCAAGCTTGTTAATAGTTATTTGATTTTCCATCTTTGTAAACCGATTTAACTTAGTATGATTAAGACTGTAATTAATAACATTTATTAATTTGTACAGACATAGATACGTAAGTGATAAGTAATCAGTAGTGTTAGATCTATCTCTTATATTTTTATACAGTTAAAACCTTTAGGCTAACAAAGCCTTTAAACCTGTCGGGAACAACCATCCCAAACAACTTGGAGCCTGCTTTAAGGATCCCGGTCTGGGTTGTCTCCCTCGTTGCGTGCATAGTCATCTACACCCGTCAACAGGCCCTTGCTTTGAGAATGACTTATTTTAACAAGATTACTTGCTCGTACAAGACATATCCTTTTTCAACATCCTCACAGGCTTTCTTGATTGCTTCCAGGTCTAGATATCTTATGTCCATATCCTCTTCTTCATCCCCTATGTCTCAATCCAAAACATCTTGGTGGCTCTCTTCTGTGGCCTCATTCCCAGTCTTGGTAGGTATCTCATGTTAATCCCTCAATGATGAAGCATTACACCATATAGTGTGGCACATTACACCCTACATTGTGGTGCATTACATATTATTTATGTCAACTTGGGTCTATTAGTGTCTCTATTAGTTTCTATTGTACACCTTTATCTCCTATATATAGGAAGGAGATATTCTCATTTTAGTCATCATAATATCTTATATTATCTTTTGTACTAAGGACACTGTGTAAGGAGGCTCCTTCCTCGAAGAGAATCAATATTTATATTTGTTAGTAATTTCTAAGGTGTGTATTACTCTCTTATTTTCTATTTCTTCTCCTTTTATGTTATTTCTGGGACTTTGTTGCATAACATTTGGTATCAGAGCTCTTTCCTCGAGACTAGATTCTGCAAAACGAATCATCTTGGAACTTTATATACTATTTGTTTTCTACAAGGATTCAAAGATAGAGGTTAAAACCACACTTCCAAAATAGGCCATAATATCTCCATTCTGAAATTAAGATCCTGATCTATTACAATTTTGGAGATAATTGTGGGGCAATCTAGGGTTTTTCACTAGTCCTAAAGCTAGTCTAAAACAATTGTTCTTGGGAAAAAGGTCATATCTGAGGAATACGAGATCCAAATTGAGTGATACTAGTTGCATAGGAAATATGATGGATCTGAGTATATGTGGTATAAATTTTCACTAAAGAAACAAAATAGTGGACATGTGGCATATAGTACAAGTGCACTCTTCTGAATAGGGAAAAAATAAGAATCTTTGGGATATTTGCAATAACTTTTTGTTGGCTCATCCAAATTAGGCCAGACCCGTGAAATTGGAAAGAGGAAATATTTGGGTACCACAAACCAAAGTTTTAGACTCCTAGGATTCAACATTCAAATTTTATGTCAGTTACAACTCAGCCCTAAAACAGTCTTCCAATCATGGTCTGAAAAAGGTACATCATTTTGCATTTAAATATATTTTAGTAGAAGGACCTATTTTTGGTAAACCCTAGGGTGTGATATATACTTATTGTTAAAAATTATGCCAAAGAATTGCATCCCACTCAAACCCCCAGAGTATTCATCCCCGACATATGATGAAACATAAGGCATTTCTTTTAGAGTGTCCAAGTTGGAAGATATGATTAAAGGAAATGTGAAAATTGACGACTTCGCTAAATTAGAAAAGAAGATGGATACTAAAAAGGATCTCAAAGGGATGGCTAGTAAATAATATCTCAAATAATTTAAGGAGTTTATGAAAGATATAAAACATAACTTTATTCCTCATTTATCTACTCAAGAAGAAAATAAGGAGGAAAAAGATGTCTTATTCCAATCATGCTTGGAAAAAACTGAAAAACAATTGGAGAGTAGGAAGTCAGAGTCCTCAAAAGTCGATGATTCACTACAACATCATGGGTTCAATTCAGGTCTAAGAAACTAATTTATACCCAATATTGACATGAGAAATTTTTATGGAAAGGATCCAATCACGTGGATTTTTTAGATGGAGCAATTCTTTGATCTACACTAGGTGCCCACTATGCAAAAGGTAACTATTACATACTTGTATTTAGAACTTGATCAATTTGGATGGTACCAATGGCTTTGTGGACATAAAAAAGGAATCTATTATATATTGGTCTATATTCAGATAATAATTGATTACACATTATGGGGATATAAATAGAAACACCTTCTTCAGTCATGTGATAATTCTCAAGCAAAAAGGTTCAACTACAGAGCACATCAAGCAATTTCAGCAGCTAAGTCTTAGAGTGAAGAATATTTTAGAATATAATTTGTTAGCTCTATTTATTGGAACCTTGAAACATAACATTCAACATGAGGTGCATATCTTTGAACCATCATCCCTAGAAAAGGATTTCAGGATCGCAAGGAAGGTTGAAAATAAAAATATGGAAATGACTACTAGAAAATCCTTCTCCAACACATATAGAGAAAATAATGTTCCTTATTCTAAATCACCACAAAGGTTGACACCCCAAAAAATAGATGAAATAAGAGAAAAATGATTATTCTTTAATTGTGACATAAACCATAGTAAGGGACATAAGTGCAACGAGAATAAATTATTCTACATAGATTGTGAAGAGTAAGAACCAAAAGAAGAGGAAGCATCTCAAGAAGAGGAAACTTCAAAAGAAATAGAAGAGGCTAATTCAAAAGAAATCACTCCCACCATATCTTTCCATGAATTGGATGGAATTAGATCTCCTCAAACTATCAAGATAGAAGGATACATCAAAAAGAAGAATGTAATGGTATTGATTGATTCTAGTAGTGCTCATAATTTCAATCACTGTAAATTAACCAAATTTATTAATTGCATTGTTTATCCAGGACCAATGTTTTAAGTAATGATTGCATATAGAGGAACTATAAATTTCTTAGGGAAATTCCATAATATTAATTTTGCCATGGGGGAATATGTATTGAATATTCCAATGATTTTTATCCCAATCGGTGGTGTCGATGGTGTATTAGGTGTCCAATGGTTAAAATCATTGGGAACAATGAATTTTACTTTTCAAAAATGTTTCATGAAATTTTTATGCGAAGGTAAAGAATATGAGTTAAATGGTATCACAAGAAAACAAAGGAAGGTGATAAGCTTTAATGGTATGAAGAAGTTGCTAAAAAAGTGACATCAAGGTGTAGTTGCACAATTATTCTCATTAGATCTTTAAAACTCAAAGCTCTCTATCTCCCCAAATATCCTAAGTGTCATTAATAAGAATTCCAAGGTATTTGAAGATATTCCCAAATGTATTCCACCTATTCATGACTTTGATTATGCTATCCACTTAATTCCAGATAGTGTTCCTCCTAACATTAGACCTTACCGATATCCCTATAACCAAAAGAGTGAATTTGAGCATATAGTTGCTGAAATGTTAGAGGCAAGAATTATTAGGGTTATCCAAAGTTCTTAATCTACACCAGTGTTAATGGTACCCAATCCAAATGGATCATGGATTATGTGTCCTGATTATAGAGAGATCAATAAGACCACCATTAAAGATAATTTTCACATTCCCGCCATTAATGAATTGTTAGAAGAATTACATGAAGCAGTTGTATTAACAAAGTTGGATCTTCATTCCGGGTATCATCAGATTCAAATGAAGGATGAAGAAATCCCCAAAACATCATTCAGAACATTTGAAGATCACTATGAATTTTTTGTCATGGCATTTGGTCTAACAAATGTGCCTTCCACATTTCAATGTTTGATGAATTCTATTTTCAAGCCTTTCCTTAAAAAATTTGTGCTGGTATTCTTTGATGATATACTAATCTTTATCAAGTCTTTGTAACAACATTTTCAACATATTGAGAGGGTACTACAACTGCTAAAAGAGAAAGTAGTTTATGTAAAAACCTCAAAATTTATCTTTGGGATAGAGGAGGTAGAGTATTAGGGTCATATTGTATCTCATTAATGTGTCAAGGTAGACCCTAAGAAAATTAAATCCATGATGGACTGGTCGATTCCCAAAAACCTGACTAATCTTCGAGGATTCTTAGGACTGTTAGGGTTCTACCGCAAGTTTTTTCACTACTATGGAACCATAGCAGATCCTCTAACAATGTTACTGAATAAATATGCATTTTCTTGGACTGCAAAGGCAACTCAAAGAGTCCATGTGTAAAGATCATGTTTTTGCGACACTAGACTTCCCAAAAACCTTTATTATGGAATCTAATGCTTGAAGAAATGGAATTGGAGTTCTACTAATGCAAGAAGGATGCCCTATTTCCTTGAGAATTCATCCAATCAAGGAAAAGAACTTTAAAAATCCCATTTATCAGAATAAAATGTTGGCAATACTACATTCCTTGAAGAAATGGCACACCTACCTTATAGGGAGACATTTCAAGGTTAAAACTAATCATGATATCCTTAAATACTTCTTGGAACAAAGGCTATCTTCAGAAGAGCAACAAAAATGGGTGACAAAGATGTTGGGATATGAATTTGAAATCATCTACAAAAAGGGGAAGCAAAATGTTGTTGCATATGCACTCTCTAGGAAATATGAGGATGTTGAAGCATTAATCTATGATATTTCTATCATCTAACCATATTGGATAGTCAAAACAATGGACGAATGGAAAAATGGTGGAAAAATATGGACATGTATTCAAAATATGTAGTAGGATCCCAGTGCCTCTAATACATTTAGGTGGAAAGATGACATTCTATAGTACAAGGATTGCTTATGTCTTGGTAAGATTTCTCAGCTCAAGCAAGAGGTACTTTCTAAATTCCACTTCTCACTGATAGGAGGGCACTCAAGCTTCTTAAAATCCTACCACATGGTAAAGAAAGATTTTTTTTTGGATGGTCATAAAAATGACGTTCAAAAATTTGAGATAGAATGTTTTGTTTGCCAACAAAATAAATTGGAAACAATTAAGACCCTTCATCTACTGCAACAACCTTCCATTCAATTCAAAGGTGGACATAGGTTTACCGAAGTCTGAAGGAAAGAGTTTCATCATGGTGTTTATTGATAGACTTACTAAATATGCTCACTTTTGTGCACTATCTCACCCATTCAAGGCAAGCACGATCGCGATATATTTTATGGAGATTGTACAAAAAATACATGGTACTCCAAATATCATAGTAAGTGACAGGTATCCCATTCTCACTAGAAATTTTTGGACCAAATTATTTTCTTGTTTGGGTACTCAGCTGGCTCATAACACATCTTATCACCCTCATAACACATTATATCACCCTCAACTATCTCATAACATATCTTACATCCCCATAAGTGTATCTTCGATGTTTTGCATCTGATAAACAAATAGAATGGGTCAAGTGGTTACCCTTGGAATAATAGTGGCATAACACATCCTTCCAAAAATCATAAAAAATGACCCCATTTATTGCACTTTATGGATATCATCAACCATCCATCAGATATTCACTAATATACTCCTCTAAGTCTCAAGCAGTGGAATATCACATGAAGTGTCAACAATAAGTTCTTCAACTTTTAAAGGACAACGTGAACTTAGCACAAAATCAAACGAAACAGCAATCAAATTAACACTGTGCTGAACGAATATTTAATGGGGGGGATTTGGTGTTTTTAATACTATAACCAAAAAAATAGATTTCCCTGAAGAACACCAAGAAGGATAATAAATTATCACCTAAATACTACGGTACCTACAAGGTGTTACAAAATATTCGTAGTATGGCATACAAATTGGAACTACCTACATCTTCACGTGTACATCCAATTTTCCATGTTTCCTATTTAAAGAAAGTAACCGATGAAAAGATATTAGTTCAAACGATATTACCAAAACTTGATGAGAAAGGAAAAATAATCTTGGAGACTAAAGAAATTACTTAAATATGAACTATACAACCTCAAAATTGATCAATTTTAGAGTATCTCATTAAATAGAAGAACTTACCTACAAAAGATTCAACATGGGAAGATGAGTCTTTCATACAACAACATCCATAACTACTACAGTGTTGAGGACGACACTTTTTGAAGGGGAGGGTCATGTTATTCTCTTAATGATGACACATTACACCATATAGTGTGGCATATTACTCCCTATATTGTGGTGCATTAAATATTATTTATGTCATCTTAGGTCTATTAGTGGGTCTATTAGTTGTTATTCTACACCTTTATCTCCTATATATAGGAAATATATATTCTCATTTTAGTCATCATAATATCTTATCTTGTCTTGTTTACTCAATATATTATGTAAGGAGGTTACTCCCTCGAAGAAGATTGATATTTATCTATGTTGTTAAGGTATGGATTACTCTCTTATTGTCTATTCCTATTCTTTTTATGCTATTTATGGGACTTGGTTGCATAACATCTCCATTGTCTCCTATTGGAGCTGATCCCCCTGCTTTCCTTCTAGATTCTTATCAAGGGTTTCATTTGATAGGTTGTCTAGAACATCAAACTTATTAGTTACTGAGATCTTCTTATTCACCTTCTGATTGTCATGCTTTCACCCCTCCTTGCTTATCTGAAGATACCCGAGTAAACCCTTAATCACACTTTTCCCCTCCTTCCCCGGTTTTGTATTTGGAATCTTCATGGGAAACTCCATAAACAGGTGACCATATTCATGGAACCTTCAACCTTGAAATGGAATTTGTTCATATTGTATGGTTTGCAGCCAGTCCTCATCTTCCCATGACATTATGATCACTTCTAAAAGTTCTTTAGTGAGATCCATATAGACATAGATCCTCACATATGATATGTATCTTTGCATCCTGGTATGTTCTAATATTTTGATGATTTTCCCTAGAGTGTTCCCCAGATATTCCAAAATTTTGGGTCCCCATATTGACCTTGAAAGGAGTATATCCTGATCAATATTGACGCTTGTTATAGCTAATTTTACCAAACATGATAGATCACATATATATGGCATTCCATGTCCCTATGCATAATATTTGGACCCCATGGACTATTTTTGTACCTTTTATGTTTGCAAGATCATCCCTAAAAACACCTATTATTTGCTATATGTGACTTTTAAACCCTTTGTCGCGTATACGCGTGGATATAACCCTTAAACCAACATACATCGGGATGTGTGCAAAAGGCCAAAGATGTTTGGATTTTTCATTGATGTGGATCCAAGTCACTTGTCTCCTGGCCTTCCATATGCCTCAAGATCGCTCGGATTTGACCTTCCATTACCCCCATTGAAGCACTATATAAGGAACCCTTTGGATACATTGAAGGGGGAGAATTGAAGAGCAAGAAAACTATAGTCCATTGTTGTCGTAGCTTATACTTAAGTCTGCATCCCTTTGTACCTTGGAGCACTTGGTGTTCTTCCCAAGATTGCCTTTGCTTATTAGCTTGCTATCAAGAGATGGAGGATTGAGGTGGTGGAGGCCCAGGTGGAGGACCCAGTTTCTCCAGTTCGCAGACATGCCGAAAGAGGTTGTCATTCATGTAATATCTGATTTATATTAATAGAAATATATTTTCCTATCCAATGATGTGCGTTTAAATGAATACTGAATCCATGGATGCTTTTAATTGCTTATACATTATTGATTATATATGCGAGAGTAGGTCTAACACCATTATATAGCATGCTTGTCTTGTTTGTTGTTGTTGAGAGAGAAAATCGTTAACACAAGCGGGATTGGAAAAGATCAATGAGGATCTACATCAACCATGTGTAATAAGGTATGTTTTGAGATCCTTTAGTGTTAGATGTTTTATTTCTCTTGCATATTGGGAAGGGATTGATTTCTGGGGTTACTCTGTCTGTTGTGGTACACCCAAATCCATAGGAAGTTTTCTCCGTAACAGTGCTAATTTCATGTCTTCCTTATCCATGCATAAATTTTCCTTCCAATATCTTAGTAATAATCCTTCTGAATAGAATAAGTATGGGCCCCCATCCAGGACTCTATTCCAGTATTCCACATTAAAAAAGGAACTTGTGAAAAAACCATTGGAACTAGACTAGCGATTTTTTTGAAGGCTACATTCCCACAAACTTTCTGATTAGAGTGTGATATTGCATATACTGAATGCAATCCCTGATCTTTGATGATATGACCTGCATAGTCAGAATCAGGGTTTCTCTGGGAATGTATTTCCCTGGCTTCCGATCCATCGACCTTCCTTTTCATATCTAGGTCTCATCTATTGATATCGAGATGTCCCCGATATGCAACCCTTTTGAGAAAGATCATAGGGAGGATTTCCTGCCTCCCCCTTTTCCTTCCTGCATACTTCTGTCAGTCCTCCCCCTTCGTAAAGCTATGACAAGTACTTCCCCCTTCAAAAAAATCCGACAAGTCTTTCCCCTTTCCTCTCTCAAATTTTTTCTGTCGTGATAGTTCTTTAGTGGGTTGACATACTGCATAATAATAGGGCTTACGCCACTATTGGAAAG
The DNA here is from genome assembly GCA_001517045.1 of Pseudotsuga menziesii. Taxonomy (NCBI): domain Eukaryota; kingdom Viridiplantae; phylum Streptophyta; class Pinopsida; order Pinales; family Pinaceae; genus Pseudotsuga; species Pseudotsuga menziesii. Next base: position 29,437 of record LPNX010132238.1, on the reverse strand, counting down.
ATAAGTTTAAAATGTGTTATTAAACCATTATGGGTATGCATTGGATTGCATAAATGGATTTGTAACCTTTATTTTATTTACATTGTCATACTGTCCACTTTGATGTAAATGTCGTTGATTCATTGAATGGTGGATGCCATTTTAATGGGATTACAACCACTCATAGTTTATGTTTATTGACAATCGAATATTAATATCCTTTATGTGATTTGATTGTGTTGAAAGGTCTATTGGATAGAGCCACTTATCACGACATGTGATACCCGTCATTAGGGACTGTGTGTTTTTAAGTTTTAATGATTCGTATTATTTTACTCTGTAATTTAGTTGATCTGTTTGTTATTTATATTAATATTCAGACTTGTGTGTAATAATTACGATATGGACCTGTGAGCTGATATGTAACTGATTTATAAATCAATCTAAACTTGATTTAGTTTATAATGGGTATGATTACCCAACCGATATTTGTCGTGTAATTGTTTAACATTGAGTTAACATCTTAACCCATGGATTCAAGAATTACATGTTTATTTGATAGTAAGCCTTTTGACTCTACTATGCATACTTAGGATAGTTGATCTGATTTAGATGTTGAATTGGATGAAAATCCTTTTGGGTCTACTCTATATACTTATAACATATTTATCCAATTTGGAGATTTTGTTTGGCTGAAAAGCTTCTCGTCTCTACTATGTATACCCTAGAGAATTTAGTGCGACTCTCTCAACTCCTTTTGTTTACTGTTTATGTATTTTGAATTTCTTTCTGTAATGTTTTTGTTGAGATTGTATTAAAGGAATATGGTCATAGCGATAGGTAATATAGAAGAAGATTTTTTAATTGGGAATAAGTTTAAAAGTTAATACAATTTAAAAAATAGAGCTAATCTCTGTATGAAAAACATCGAATTCTAGGAAAATGATTAGTTGAACAAAAATACATTTAAAATATTTGAAGAGAACATATGAAAACATAATTTAAGATATTTAACCAAATCTATAATATTTTCATTTAGGTTTCCTAGTTAGGATAACATTACAACCACACTAATTCCGAGCTCTAATTTTGGTATGGAAGCCCAAACAAATATTCATTTAATTACACTAAGATAATAAATCTATGATTTCTCTTCTAATAAAGAATAGTTTATATTAAATCATAATAAAAAAATAGGAAAATGATAGGAATAGATGCATAGTATAATTTTCTATAAAAATGTAATTATGATTCATGTATATGCTCAATCTATAATTTATCAATACTTAAGCAGATAAGAAATATAATAGGGAACTGTTGCTTCTTGCAACAGATCCCTATTTTGAACTATCAAAATAGGCCCCCCCTTTGATTAGTTTTTCTAGCCATTCCTCACTTAGGGAAACTATCAAGTTGTAAGTTCTTTTTTTTGTTTGGATTGAATATATTTCTTTAGTAAACCTTGCTTTTTTGTATTTTTTGGGCTTTCGAGACGTTTTTCATGTATTTTCAAACTTTTTTTTAAGTTTTCAATTTCCCGCTTTCTGAAATTGGAAAGCGGAAATCCCTTTTTTGGATGTACATTGAAGTTTGTTTTTTTATTTTTTATTTTCGACATTTGAATCCCAAAAACCTTATCTTTTCAAATAAAGAACAATCTCTATTCTGATTTCTGATTTCTTATTTCCGATTTCCGATTTCCAAGTGTCGAAAATAGGAAACTCTAGTTTTGTTAAAGTTATTTGTGTTGGGTCCTATAATAGCCATTTTTTACCACACCCAATATATCATTTTTTCCTTGTACTACTTCATATTTGCACACCAGACAAATTTTTTTCCTCACATTGAGCTTAAATATTACAAGCATGATTAATTATTGTTTTATTCACTTTGTTATCACTCTAGGAAACTCCTCTAGGTTGTAGCTCGAGGATTCCTTGTAACTTAAAATGTTTTTAGGGTTTTCTGCTATGGATGAAGTCAGGTGACCTATATAACCTTCCACTCTCAAGACATGCATGAAGCTCACTCAATTACAAGGCTTTTAGTTACAACGTGCTCAGTAGTTTGACAATAAGGTGCAGGGATGGAGAACTCATCAAGCTAGTAGACTTACATACAAAACAAATGCATATAAATGGCTAAATCCTGACAAGGATGGTACTTATAAATCAAATCACATTAAATCATCAATAGGATGACAACTATTAGCTATTAATCAACTTGAAAATAACCTAAATACACATTATCGAATAAGTACAGTAAAAGATAGAGATAATGGCTGAACAATTCGTAACAAAAGAGATTATATTTCAAAATGAACAAGATGATAAGATTGAAAGAATTATAGGCTTATAAATCTCTAAAGTTGAAGCTTTATTATAAAATCGATCTTAGGCTTTATAGCCTTTTACATAATGGATAGATCCTAAAACTTGGATCTATTTTTTTTTTTAAATCAAAAGGAACAGTTTTTGCAAATTAGGGTTTGAAACCCTACCTAACTACTTGTCTAACTATAATGAAGATTTAGTTCACTAACTAAACATTAAATAATTGAAGTAGTCGCTAATGATTGTTGATGTATATGTAACTTCGGAATGTATTCTTCTATGTATTTCATATATTGTAACCCGATGTTTATTCCGGGATGTTTCTATTATGTATTTGAGTCATGTGGTCATGCCCCGATGTTCCGATCGGGAGGATTAATAATGTAATCAAGTCATATCAAGTCATTAGGTAAGTCCCCACTGTTATGGGGCACTTGAGTTATTATACACTGATTAAGGTGTAGGCTCGAGTAGTAATTATTAGGTCGAGCCTATGTGTGAAATGGTAATTCAAGTGAATGGACTAATATAAATAGAGAGGGTGAGTCTCTCTATTCATCACTTGTGAATTACATCACTTGCTCTCTCAAGTGTGGCGCACTTTTGGAGAAGGAAATTCTTGGGCTTGACAGAAGACAGAAGGCTGCTATTGTTAAGGGAGGTCATCTTACTGTTTTGGGTGCACATCTTGTGGTGATACTATCTTAGAGGAAGTTGAGGGGTTTTCTCCATTTATGGTTTCCCCTCCTAAAATATTTGTGTCTCTTCTTTCTTGTGATGTGCTTATGTGAATGCTGTGCTTGTTATTCTCTCAGTGAAAAGATCTTGTTATAATGCTAGCTTAAATGTTGAAAAACTAACATGGTATCAGAGCTGACCTGAGAAGAAGACACTGTGCAGCTGCGGAGGCTAGGGCTTCCTTGTTTGTGGATCTTTCTCCACTATTTTTCAGCAAAAGTAAGGTGGAATTACTCTCCTCCCTAGGGCGCATATTTCTGTTGAAACAGAATTCAATTCAGAGGACTTTCAGTTTTGGACCTGTCACTGGGGCCGGAAATTAAGGCTTTTTATTGAAGAGGAATTTTTCAGTGGGACCAAGCCTGGATTTTTCTCCTATCCAAAATCGAAGTTAGGAAGAAGTTTGAAGGCATTTGGGTGGATAGAACTCCAGAAAAGCAAAACCCTAGTTGCTCCTGAACCAGCCCTGCGGGATTTCAGCTCAAGTTTCAGATTTGACATTGTGAACCTGGTAAGATCTAAAATATCTTGCATTTATATTTAAGGTTCTTATTTGAAGATGTCTCATCATACCAAGCTTGATGAAAAGCTTGAGGGGGCTGATAACTTCCGAGCTTGGAAGTATAGAATCTCCCTGGTCCTAAAAGAGAATGAATTAGACTCCTACATCCATGAGGAGATTCCAGTTCCATAGGGAGATGAGGAAAAGGCTCTCCATAAGAAGAAGATGTTTATGGCAAAGAGGATCATTGCTGATTCTATTAAGGATCATCTTATCCCTCAGGTGTCCTCTCTCAAGACACCTAAAGCTATGTTTGATGCCCTAACCAAATTGTTTGAAGGAAAGAACATCAATCGGAAGATGACCCTGAGGAACCAGTTGAAGAATGTGAAGATTCAGAATGCAGAAACTATCCAGTCATACTTCACAAGGGTTTCTCAAATCAAAGAACAATTAGAAGCTGTTGATGAAGAAGTGGAAAATGCGGAGATTGTCATGACTACATTGAATGGCCTCCCTAGGTCATGGGATGCTTTCATTCAAGGAATCTGTGCAAGAAAGAAGCTAGTCAAATTCAGTAGACTATGGGAAGAATGTTCTCAAGAAGAAGCACAGATAGAAGCTCGGGAAGAGAAGATGGGAAGTGAATATCAAGCCCTCACAGCTCACTCAAAGAAGGAAAGAAGAAAACCTTATAAAGGTAAGAACTTTCACCCTAAAAGAGATCTATCTAGAGTTAGATGTTATACATGTGATGAAAAGGGACACTTTGCTAAAGATTGTCCTAAGAGCAAGAACCACTCTCAAAAGAATAAGGGGAGCAAAAGAAGACATCATGCCCACACTGCAGAGGATGATGAACCATCCAAGAAGAGATCCAGATATGAAAGTGAAGATTCTTCAAGCGAAGATGAATATGTTTTGATATCAGCTCTCACAGGTAACATTACTCATGGTAGTGATGATTGGCTTATAGATAGTGGAGCTTCCAAACATATGACAGGGTTTAAGGAATCTTTTGTGAGACTATCAGAACATGAATCACCTCACAAGGTGAAATTAGGAGATGACTACCAATATCCAATAAAAGGTAGTGGGGAATCTTCTTACAAGCTGGAATCTGGTAAGTCTCTAACAATGAAAGAAGTATTGTTTGTTCCAAGACTCAAGAATAATCTTCTATCCATTTCAGCATTGGATGCAAAAGGAATGCGGTTTGCATTCATAGATGGTCAAGTCATCATGTGGCCTAAAGGAAAGACTATCGATGATGCAGTAGTGATTGGAGAACAAGAAGGAGGCTTGTAAAAATTGAAGGGCCATCCAGAACAAGCCTTGATCCATGATTCAGTAGAGCCAAATGAACTTTGGCATAGAAGGCTTGCACATGTGCATTACAGAGCACTACCTATTGCAAGCAAAGCTGTTGAAGGTCTTCCAGAATTCCAAGCAAAGCATGATGGAGTTTGCAAAGGATGTGCGAAAGGAAATAATACAAAGAAGACATTCCCTAGCAGAGAAAGCAAAGCCAAAGGCATTCTAGAGATCATCCATTCTGATGTATGCGGTCCAATGTCATCAAAATCACTAAGCGGGTATGCATACTATGTTTCTTTTATTGATGATTTTTCTAGAAAGACATGGATTTATTTTATGAAGAACAAAGATGAAGTATTTAGCAAGTTCAAGGAATTCAAAGCCTTGATCGAAAACCATACTGAAAAGAATATCAAGACCATTAGATCAGATAATGGTGGAGAATTCACTTCAAATGAATTCAAGGAGCTATGCAAGGAATCAGGGATTAAGAGGGAGTTGTCCACTCCTTATAATCCACAGCAGAATGGGGTTGTAGAACGGAAGAACAGAACTATCATGGAAGCTGCAAGGGCTATTCTTCATGATCAAGATCTACCTATGCATCTTTGGGCTGAAGCTGCTAGAACAGCAGTGTATGTACAGAACCGCACTCCACACAAGGTGCTCGAGAACAAGACTCCTGAAGAAGTCTTCTTCGGAAAGAAACCAGAAGTCAGCCATCTCAGAATATTCGGCTGTCCAGTGTACATACATATTCCTAAAGAAAAGAGAACAAAATTAGATCCCTCAGGAAAGAAGGGCATATTTGTGGGATACTCTGAAAGCTCGAAGGCTTACAGAATCTACTTTCCAGGATACAAGAAAATCGACGTCAGTAGGGATGTAACTTTTGATGAAGACACAGCCTACAACAAATCCAGAAAGAGACCTACTGAAGAACCTGAAGAAGCACAAGTAGAAGCACCCAGGATCCGTGATACAGTCATGAATGAAGAAGCTCAAGAAGAAGATCGAGAAGTTGAAGAACCACAAAGACCAGTAGATCCACCTTCAGAGAAGAATCCTCATAAGAGGAAACCTGCTTGGATACGTGAACTTATCCAAGGTGCGGAAAGATATGGGGATCCAGAAGAGAATCACAGAGAAAGAAAAAGAACCAGATAAAATTCCGGGTATGTAGCTTTACTATGTGATTTCATTGATAAAGAACCTTCCAGTTATGAAGAAGCGGCAGATCAGAAAGAATGGAAGGATGCGATGATCGAAGAATATCAATCGATCATGAAAAATGATGTTTGGGATGTTGTCCCAAGACCAAAAGGGAAGTCAGTTGTCACTTCCAAATGGATCTACAAGATCAAGCATGCTGCGGATGGTAGCATTGAAAAATACAAGGCAAGATTTGTGGCTCGAGGATTCTCTCAGAAAGAGGGAGTAGACTATGAAGAGACCTTTGCACCTGTAGCCAGATACACTTCCATCAGAACAGTTCTTGCTCTGGCTGCAGTGACGAAATGGAAGATAAACCAAATGGATGTCAAGACTGCCTTCTTGAATGGTGTAGTAGAAGAAGAAGTGCATGTGGAACAGCCACTCGGTTTTGAGACACATGACAGAGAGTCTCATGTTTGCAGATTGAAGAAAGCCCTGTATGGTTTGAAACAGGCACCCAGGACCTGGTACGGCAGAATTGACAGCTTTCTTTCCAGTCTGGGCTTTACTAAGAGTAAAGCAGATTCCAACCTTTACTACAAGGTTGAAGATGGCAACCCAGTGATACTTCTACTGTATGTAGATGATTTGTTTGTGACAGGTACAGATGGATTGATTGCTGATACGAAGAGAAAACTTGCTGCTGAGTTCGAGATGAAGGACTTGGGTATGATGCATTACTTTCTAGGTATGGAGGTGTGGCAGAGTACAGATGGAATATTCCTTGGACAAGGGAAGTATGTAGTAGAGATCCTGAAGAGGTTCGGGATGATGGACTGCAAGGCCATGGCTACACCTATGGCATCAAACCTGAAGCTATTGAGTGATGATTCTTCAGAGTCGGTTGATGCTACGATGTATCGTCAGATGATTGGGTCATTGATGTACCTGACAAACATGAGACCAGATATTTGCTTTGATGTGAACACCTTGAGCCAGTACTTGACAGATCCGAGAAGTGTTCACTTGGTTGCTGCAAAGCATATTCTGAGGTACCTGAAGGGTACAATTGATTATGGGCTCAAGTATGATGCAAATCAGAAGATTAACCTGGAGGGTTATGTTGATTCAGATTGGGCAGGCAGTGCCATCGACAGGAAGAGTACTTCGGGATGTTGCTTCAGTTTGGGATCAGGTGTGATCTCTTGGTTTAGCAGGAAGCAATCCTATGTGGCACTGAGTACAGCTGAAGCAGAGTATGTCACAGCTTGTTCAGCTAGTTGTGAGGCAGTATGGCTGCGGAAGCTACTATCTGATATATTTGATCTCCAGCTGGATGCTACCTGTATACATTGTGAAAACCAGAGTTGCGTGAATTTGTCAGAGAATCCAGTGTTCCATGACAGGTCGAAGCATATTGAGATCAAATATCACTATATCAGGGATATGGTGCAGAGAGGAGCAGTGAAGCTCCTGTATGTTGCGACGGAGGAACAGATAGCTGATGTATTGACGAAGCCATTGGCTAGGCTGAAGTTTGAGTACTTCAGAGAGAGACTTGGTGTTCTCCAGATCGAGGCTTCCTCCCAGAGACAGGGATGTGTCCCAGAGCCATTCTGACATGGTGAGAGGATTGGTTCCTTCCATGGTCAGATGTAAGGGCTGAGAGATTCTGTCATGGTGAGAGGATTGGTTCCTTCCATGACTGATATGAGTACTGAGATCCATAGCCATTCTGACGAGCAGGTCAGATGTAAGGGCTGTGCTATTCTGTTCATGGCTAAAGGATTTAGTTCCTTCCATGTCAGATGTAAGGGCAGAAATCTCTCTTCATTATGGTTGAGAGTCTTCCATCATTAGATCGGATTGTGCCATTCTGACGAGCAGGTCAGATGTAAGGGCAGAGCCATTCTGGTCATGGCTAAAGGATTAAGTTCCTCCCATGACAGATGTGAGTGCTGGCCATTCTGTCGAGTAGGACAGATGTAAGGGAAATTGCCACTCTCCGGGAGAGTGGAGATGCATGGTCAGTTACCATGTAGCTCAGTCGAGGAGGACTGGGGGCCATTCTGATATGACTGGTGGGATGTGTTCCCCTCATGATCAGATATGAGTGCTAAGCCTTGTCACAGATGATAGTAGGTGTGTCCTATCATGCTGGTGACTGTAAGTGCAGTGCCATTTCACAGATGGTAGTAGGTGTGTCCTACCATGCTGGTGATTGTAAGTGCTGAGCCTTTCCACAGATGGTAGTAGGTGTGTCCTATCATGCTGGTGGATGTGAGCGCTGTGCCTTTCCAGAGATGATAGTAGGTGTGTCCTATCATGCTGGTGAATGTGAGTGCTGGGCCTTTCTGATGGGATTGTAGTTTACTACATGATCAGATGTGAGTGTTGGGCGTGCCTTTCTGACGAGCAGGTCAGATGTAAGTGCTGGGCGAAGACCTACATGAGAGTAGGCCTACAACCAGCATGAAATAGGGCTGGCTCTGTAGAACTTCCTATGACGAGATAGTATACACATGATGATGACCAGCGGATGATCCATATCCAGCAGTGATGATCCAGATCGAGTGATGATCCAGATCCAGTCCAGAGAGATGATCCAGATCGAGTGATGATCCAGATCCAGTCCAGAGAGATGATCCAGATCGAGTGATGATCCAGATCCAGTCCAGTGATGTTGATCCAGATCGAGTGATGATCTAGATCTAGTGATTCCATTTTATGATGATCCAGATCGAGAGATGATCCAGACCCAGATGACTTGAAGATGAAGATGACTTGAAGACGAAGATGACTCAAAGATGAAGATGATCCAGTTGATGCAGAGAAGAAGACCAGTACTGAAAAATTCTGTTGAAAGAATACCTTCCTAGTTAAGAGGGAGTGTTGATGTATATGTAACTTCGGAATGTATTCTTCTATGTATTTCATATATTGTAACCCGATTTTTATTCCGGGATGTTTCTATTATGTATTTGAGTCATGTGGTCATGCCCCGATGTTCCGATCAGGAGGATTAATAATGTAATCAAGTCATATCAAGTCATTAGGTAAGTCCCCACTGTTATGGGGCACTTGAGTTATTATACACTGATTAAGGTGTAGGCTCGAGTAGTAATTATTAGGTCGAGCCTACGTGTGAAATGGTAATTCAAGTGAACGGACTAATATAAATAGAGAGGGTGAGTCTCTCTATTCATCACTTGTGAATTACATCACTTGCTCTCTCAAGTGTGGCACACTTTTGGAGAAGGAAATTCTTGGGCTTGACAGAAGACAGAAGGCTGCTATTGTGAAGGGAGGTCATCTTACTGTTTTGGGTGCACATCTTGTGGTGATACTATCTTAGAGGAAGTTGAGGGGTTTTCTCCATTTATGGTTTCCCCTCCTAAAATCTTTGTGTCTCTTGTTTCTTGTGATGTGCTTATGTGAATGTTGTGCTTGTTATTCTCTCAGTGAAAAGATCTTGTTATAATGCTAGCTTAAATGTTGAAAAACTAACAATGATCACTGCTACTGGTCCACTATCAGTTAACCCACTGATTTCTCCTTGACAATTTGGGTTGATGACTTTATGGCGCTGTTTTTTTCATAATAGATCTAACAGACCATTTTTTATACTTATGTTAGCACCTTTTCTCTTTAACTTACGCCTCTAGGCCATCTGCAGTCACCAAAATCCGGTTTTATCTGTCAAAAACTTGCTTTTAAACCTCTGTTCTCTTTCGGTGGTTAAGCAGCCAGTCTATTGGAACTTTTAATTGCTGAAAGGAGGAACTTTCGATGGCTAACAAACTGCTCCAACGCCCACTTAACCACCGAAATCCATGTTTCACAAAATTTATTAGGTTTCGCTCAAAAATGCCTTTCCAGGCCTATTTGCTCAGCCTTTTTCTTCTAATGGATTCGTGTTTGGAGTGCTTACTAGGCCATGGCTCATTTCAAGAGGCTGGAGACTGATGGCTACTTCAGCTAGGGTTGATAAGGCAAGGTGGCTGCTAGGGTTTGCTTTTGCTTCTTTCAACTGCAGCCTTTGGATCCTCACCATCCTGACTAACCTGGTATTGTCCTTTAGGTAACTAGTGTTTATCCTTTTCAAGAAGATGTATCTCTCTCTCTGCTCCAAATAGGACTTGTGCAACAACTTGTTTCTTGTAGTCAATGTTTCAGTGTTTCTCTTTAGTTCTCTTTCCAAGACCTCCATTTCATAAAACTGCGTTTGTAGCTGATTAATCTTTTGACTTCTGGGTTTGCTGGAGGAAGCCCTTTCAGCTGGTTCTTCTTGTTCATGTGGTGTGGGGAATGGCAATGCTTTAGTAAATGGAACAATTTGCAGAGCTAGGTCTGCATCCTCTCCTTGTTCTTCCTTAGAATATGAATAAGGTAGGTTTAAGACATTCTTTTGGTGTGCTTCTGCCCCCTGACCTTTCTCACTGAAATTCAAATTCCTTTTTTCCTTCTTGTTTTTAGAGGAGGAGGGATATTGTTCAATTACTGTAGCTAGGGAAATGTCCCTCCTCCTTCTTCTCCCACTCCTTGGAGTGCTAGATTTATTTGCAGGATATTTTCCTTTCTCCTCTGGTTGAAGGCCTGTCTCAAAGCCATTCCAGAACAGGAAATAGGGCCAAGCAATGTTTCTTTTCTTCAACAATTCCTAGACCAATAGCTGGATAAGATTGTGGTGGCACAACCTTCCAGCAATTTTGGATGGCTGGGATTTCACTTGATGGGCCATCTTCCCTAGTCTCCTGTGTAAATAAAAGGGCATATTAAGAGGGTTCTTACCTATGAAGTGGTTCATGAGTTTGAAATGATAGATCATTGCTCTATTGTATCTTCCTTCATAGGTCAAATAGACCACAATGGCCTTTAACAGCTACTGCCAACTCTCTTCCAGCCATGATGATGGCACACTCTTCTTCCATATCATTCCCCTATGCTCAGGCTTGGGATATGACTTGAACTCCACATCTTTGGGTATGGTGGTCTTGAACCACTTCTCTCCAGTGCAAGGGATTTTAGTCACCTCTGATATTAGTGCTCCATCTATGAGAAATTCCTCCCTTCCTATGACTGCTTTTGAACCATCAAATGATAGGGCAAAATCTTCAGCCACCTGCTAATGAAAACCCTGTATTTTTTCACAATATTTGTAGCATCCTACCTCCTCGAATAGTCTACAAACCTCTAGATGGGTCTCTAAATAACTGACATCACCTAGCTCCTGTCTGAGAGCTGGTCCACTTTTCTTCATCCTGAAGGGTGTATCTCTTGGGTACCTGCAAAATAGCCTTTAGACTTTGTATACAGTGTGCTTCAACAAGCTACTGCTTCAGAGCTCATTTTTCTAGTGAGAACAATGCTAATTTTGAAAATGAAATTCGATGGGGTCTCAAGGCACTAGTTATGAGGGATTTTTGTCTTTTATGGAAGCTGAGGTGACCAAAATGATGACAGCAGCTTGATCCTTGAGATCTCTTTTCCCATATCTCCGTAACTTGCTTGAGCCAGGGCATTTGATGGCTATTTGATAGTCTTCTGGATAGGTGGAGGGAAACTGGAGGCTTGGCAATCAGATCAGTTTGTGATACTTCCCTAACTACCCTTTTCATTCATTTACCACACAGTCACATGGCTTCAGGTCTTTTCGGTGGGTAATCATGATTTACAATGGCCTTTTTCCTTACTGATGGGGTTGGATGTGACAGTTCCCAACCATTTCCCTATTTTATCCTTTCAGTGGTTTATATCCTCCATGATTTTTTCAGTTAACCATCGAAACGCTGGCTTTTGGCGGCTAATTTAAACATGATATTTCTTACTTAAACCATTGAAATCTTTACCCCATCACCATGGTGAATTTCCATTTTAGGTAGATAGTGAATTTAAAAAACCCTCTTTTTACTGTCGATTCAAACCACTAATGAACCCATCAGCAATTGAAATCTCTAACCACTAATGCATCGGAACTTTAAACCTGAATGTTGCTGCAGTGTCAAAATTTCAAACCACTAATGTTGCGATGGTTAAGCATTGACGATCGGAAGATCTAACCACTAATGTATCGACGATTGGAAACTCAACCCACTAGACTCTTCGCAGTGTTGGTGACATAAAGGACTAAACCTCCAAAATTTCGACGTCGTAGAGGTACAAATCTCCGACCACTGTCAACAATGTTCTTTCGGTGGTCAACACAAATGTCGTAGCTTTCGCCTAAACCATGAGTTTTTGTAGTCTCGTCGAAGCCACCGAAAGTGTTACTTTGACTCTGCTTGCTCAGACCGCTTTCAGTGGTTTTCCTTTGGCCCACGTTCAACTGTTTAGCCACCAAAACATAGCCTTTCGGTGGCTAATGAGCTATGATAGTCCTCACCTAAGCCACCGAAAGCTATAACTTGTGAAATTTTCATCCAAATAAAAAATAGAGGCTTTCAAACTGTCAGTGACATTCATATCCTTCATTGCATGAGTTAAATTCTTCATACTATCAAAATAAATTATTTTGGGAGATAACACACTTAATGCCTAAGATTGTTATGGTTAAAACTATGTTTCTTGAATTATGCTAACATGTCATGATTACATAAAGATAGTTCAATATTTGAGGAATAGAGGTGTAGCATCCCCCGTGGTCTGAAAGGAAATGGGTATTTGGTACCAGTTGTTACCTTCCAGTACCAGCTCTACACACTGGATGCAAACATAGGTCATAGTTCCATGTGGTAGTTGCAACAGACTCGACTGCAACAAACTCAGCTACAACAGACTTAGCTATAACAGTGTGCTACTTCTTAAGGCATATCTGCAATAGACAGGGTATCTCCTATTTAATTGGTTTTTCCTATCCATTGACATCCAGGGAAGCATTATTCCCTATATTCCCTACTTCCATTCAATTCACTCGCAGATGTAACAACTCATTGTAACACGACAACCTGAAGATCGTAGATCTTCATGGATGCCCAATATTAGTGGGTGAAGGTTATGACTGTTGATGTATAAATATGGGGAGGAATTCTGAGCCAAGGGTTGGTTGATTATTCATCAGACTGTGTAAGCTGTGACAAAGAGGTGTACTTGTAATTCACCATTTTTAATATAAGGAGCAGGATTCTTCAGATTTCTACGTCTTAATTTGTGTTAGTTCCAGCGTCTCTGTTCAAAGGATGGGATTTCCTTCCCATGGAGATTGCCGAGTTAATTATATGCTTTTATTATTTTGTTGTGTGGTGTGGAAATATTATAGTAGATGAATTATTTGCATTTAGTTGAAATAGTAATGGTTAATCATTGTGTCTCCTTTGATAGTCAATGTTTGCATTCCTATTAAGCTACAACAATGTGGTGTGATGGTCGACTGTGTATATTAGTTTCAGTTATGCATGTGTGCCAATAGCTATTACATTCAAGCTCAACTCCAGTCCCTTTCAGTTACTTGTCTTTCTCAGGTTTGCTAATTTAGTCAGATTATAGTTTAGAGTTTGTTTGGTTGAATTACTATTGTTTCCAATTCTCATATTAGTTGAATTAAACTGGTTAGGATGGATTCACATATAGTATGATAATGTTAGGATTTAACTTCTTGCAAAATTAAGTCTAGTTATCTATCTCTAGATTCCTTAATTGCTGGATTGATATTGTAGGAAGGTAATTCTATTTCTGAATTCTTAGGGGGGTAATTTAGATTAGTTTAGCCATGAGATGAGTTTGACTGAGAAAATAGGTAGGACATTTAATCTTTCATTCATTCAATCATCTACTTAGTGTTTATGCATATATAGTGCTAATTATCTTTCAAATAAAAAGACTTCCCTGGGTTGACAATTCATATTGAGCATTCTGTGTTTTAGTTGTAATTAATTAGCATTTAGGGTGACCAACATTTTGGCGTTGTTGATGGGGAAGATAATTGATATTGCATTTACTCATTTTTCCTTTAGTAATTTTTAAGCGTGCATGATTTATTTTGGGTTGCATGAATACAAGGGGAGTACAACGTGACATTCCCAGAACCCCCAAAACTCCCCAGAACAATAAATTTGCAGGTGGTTGAGGTCGTGGTTGTAGTCTAGCATTGTGAAGGAGGAAATTAATTGACATTCTATTTTCCAGGGATAATTCCTCTATTGCATCTTGCCATCAGGGACCATCATATGTCAGGAGAATCCCAGTTACTCCTAGGTTGGAAGCATTAACTTCTATAGTGGAGAGAACATGAAAAGCTGTGACACCATCTGGTGTCCCTATAGATGAACATAGAGCGAGTGCAGTGGGAGTGGGTGAGCCAAAGGTGTTTTACCCTGTTGACAGGAAGGAAGTCACAAAGGAGGAGTGGTTACAGGTCCAAAAGGAGTGGGAAATCAGAGGAAGTGAAGGCAAGATAAAGCATAGGAAAACATGAATAATAGACGTGACCCTGAATATCACAAAGAAGGAGTACGGGATAACCATCATAATGATGATGACCCTCTACATGAGGAGACTCTTTCCACACTTAAAATCCTTATCTGACAGTTGATTGGTCAAGCTCCCATGAAGAACATCTCACCATAAGTATTACCACATTTTCATGGGAAAGCTACAGAGGATCCAGATGAGTTTCTCTTTGAATTTAACATCCTCTATTGCAGCTATGACTACACATCCAATGAAAAAAACTTAAAACTTTTCCCTACCACTTTGAAGGAAAACACACTACGATGGTTTATGATCCTGGGTGGTGACACTATTACTACCTGGGAACAGATGAAACAGGTGTTCCTTGGGAAGTACCAAGAGTATTCTAATATTAAGGACAAATGAGAAGAACTGTTTAAAATGGTACAGAAGGATGAATATTGTTTGGAGGATTTTGTAGAGAGACTTATGTACAATGTACAAAGCCTAGGAAAAAATGACATGGGGGTAGATGTGCTCAAGATAATCCTACTACACGGGATTAGAGAATATTTCTTGGACATGCTAAACTTGTTGGGGAAGTGGGATATCTCGAAATAACCTTTGGATAATATCGTCGACTTATGTTGAAGATATTCTAGAGGATCCTCCAAGACCAGCAAATGGGATAAGGGACTAGAATGACATGTCTTCAACAAAACACAGAATTCATCCAATGGAGGAGCGACTCGGGAATAAATAGGAAACCTTCTTCAAACTTTTAAGATAGAGATGATGAGCTCCATATCCTTAGAAATGAATGCCCTGAGAGCCAAGTAGTATAAGATTTGACACTCGGCATATTCTGTCCCAAATGTAGGAAGAAACATCCACTAAAGTAGTGTCCACTTGAATAAGTGGAAGTTTTCCAACTTTTTGAACTAAATCATGACACCAAGTAATGTCCTTAACTACCCCAAGTGAAGGCAGTACTGCAAGCATCTACTCCTGATGTGGAGCAAGCTTAGTTCATTGCTTAGAATAAGCCTTGGCAGCCTAAAAATCAGTGTAGGAATCCACAATCATTACCTTTTTGGAATAATATGAATAATATGAATAACATGAATACACAATTCCCTTCACATTATTCTAATAATAAACAACGTCCATCTCAACCTTTTATGCAAATCTCTAACTCTTGGTCACATTGGGCACAACAGACAAACCATCAAGCTTCTTAGTCTCTTGGTTGGAGAAAATCCCATCCAGGAAATCAGTTTCCTCATAACGAACTTCCTCATCAATAGTTTACCCATCAACAGTTTCCTCACTAGCAATATCCTCCTCAAAAATACCCTCACCAATAGTACTAGCAGCCATTGTAGCAACTCTAGAACAATTTTGCACCAATGAACATGCCTATAGGACCACAGCTTCCTTCCCAACCTAACCCTGACCCAAATAATAATAAAGGAGTGCACCAATTGGAGACTTCCAAAATTCGTGCTCACTCCATTACCCCATTTCCCTACTATGATATACTCTTACGATCAAGGAGGGTTGTGGAGCCCTTATTCATTGAATATGTTCCATCTTCGGTGACTAAAGAGAGAATGAACCAACAATACCCATCTAATACAATGATCCCCATCATTGAGGATTCTAAAATTCCTACCAAGACACTGACTGAAACACAGGGAGAAACATTCATCGAAACACAACCTACACAACTAATTAGAGAACTGCCATACCCTGAATGATTTAAACTAAAAAAAATATTGGAACAACCTCAGTTTAACCTCTTAGGAGAGTTAAAAAACTTATATGTCAAAATTCCACTGTTGTAGGCCCTTCATGATGTACCTATCTATGCCAAAACAATCAGGGACCTGTTAAGTCAGAATTTTGTTTCTTCATTTTTGGTAATTTTGGTTTGAGTGATATTTTCTTTCAAGGCTTTCATTTACTCTATTTTGATTTTTCCCTCCTTTTGGAAAATTTTGTTTAGTATTTATTTGAAATTTTGAGTTTGCTTTAGAAATTTTGAACCATCGACTATAGGTTAGTTTTTTATTAAGGATTTTTTAAAGTTGTTTTATCAAATTGTGGACTCCTAAGGCATATTTTGAGCATACCTACACTCAAGAAACTTTTAAAATCTTATGCAAAATATCAAAAAGCTGAAAAGGAGCGAAAAAATAGCACCAAGGATATTCTTGTAGCGTTGGAGCAGAAAATTACAAAGGGTGCGCTACAAGAATATCGCGGCCCTTTTATTTTTCGATTTTCAAGCAAGTTTTTATCATGATTTTAATCTGTGAATGATTAATCACATATGGTGAGCTGTTGGATACGTGTAAGCCTCAATTTTAGCACGATTCCAGGTGGTTTTGAGTCGAGAAACAAATCATGGCCATCATTGCCCATAATGCGGGATTAGTTTGATAGTTATTAGTAAATTTTGGTCTAAGGTGGCATGATTTGCCTTTCACATGCATTATCAGAGGAAAGGAGGGCTCGTGAAGTAAATCAAACCGCTAGAAAGGTGGATTATGTTGCTGCAGAGCAGAGACAGATTTATGAAGGCCAACGAAAATTAGGGCTTTTCAATCCTGTTACCTGTAGTCAAAGTAATCACATAAAGACATCTGTACACACAAGGAAAGGAAGTTGACAGCTCAAAACATAGGTTTAAAACATTGCAATTGAACAGTTGGAAGGTATTTCACTATTAACCCCTATAATTGAAAATTTGGGAATTTTCTCGCTGGAGGTCGTTTTGGAAAAATTAGTTAAGGCAAGGGTTAAAATAGGTTCCAAAATGAAATGTTAACCCCAGAAATAACTGCTTGGAGCTGTTCTGAAGAATTTTATTGAACAGAGCATCAAAATAACCCTAAGCTTAAAGCATTCAGTTTTGGGAACTTCGAGACAGTTTGAAGGCAAGTTGTTTATATTTTGGCTCTCTAATACACTCAAAAAACTCAGATATTGATGCAGTATGGGTGTAATGAGCTGACTGATTAAGATTCCTGTCAAACCTAATGCTAATTTGAGTCATAGTCTACAGGAAGCAGCATTGGAATGAATTGTAGACTGTTTTATTATGCTCATCCCTTACACAGGAAGTCTTCAGTAGACTAAGAAGCCAGTGAATTGTTGTCACATATGAAAAGTCAATGGTTTTGAAGAATGAGGTTGGCATTGATACAAAGGGTTCAAGGAGAATCCTTTGGCTGATTGAATAATGTGCATAATACCTAATTTATTTAACAATACAGAGGAAATCGAATACCAATTTGCAGCAGCACCTAGATTGATATGTGTTGAAGTTTTTGTTTTGGAAACTGATGAAAGTTGCAGGGATTTAATGAGCTGAAAGAGATAGGTGTGGGATGAACATTCTACAATAAATCCTAAATTGACAATAGAGTTCATTTATGAAAAACCTTTTTGTCCAGAGATGTTCATGAATCATGCTGACAGGGTGTAGATATTGATACACAGTTTGCTTGACAGGTTGAAGATGGTCTTTTGTTTAAAAACAGTCTGATTGGTGATTAAGTTTCAAATCTTTTGCAGTTAGCCTACATACAGACCTAATTTGCATTGTTAGGACAAAGCAACATGGAAGCCCTCGGTGATGTTAATTTGTCCTCTTATTGAGAAGTTTTACTTCACCTTTTAAAATATATAGGTCTGTTCAGAAATGTGCAGGAACTGTGAAGAAGTTTGAAGGAGTAGAAAACCACTTTCTAAAGCATCTTCTAAACCCTAAAACCAGACAGCTTCTATTTTCTGAAGGGAAAAGATGGGAAAGAGTGGCAAAAGTGGTAAAATCAATAGGGCTAAGCCCACTGACTTAACCTGGATTGAGAAGCTCCCTAATTGTGCTGAATTGTTCCAACAGGCAGGTTGGATGAATTTCTTCAGGAAGATAGATGGCTACAATGCACAAGTGTCTTGTAAGTTTGCTCAGCGTCTAAAAGATGATATGGTTATTTTTAATTCTCTCAAATTCAAATTGACTATAGGACTAATTGCAGAGGCTACTGGGATCAGTAATGAGGGTGAGCTTTGGTTCAAGAAATTACCTTTTGACTTTGAACCTCACAGATACCTGTTACCCAATGTGAATCCTGATTGGAATAAAGGTATTCTTATCCAGAATTTCAGAAAAGAGTGGGTTGATCCAATTAGAATATTGCAAAGCTATGTGACTTGTGAGGGCAGGTATTCATATGTATTTAAATATCATTTTAGATTCCTTCAACATATGGTGGGAGTCTCAAAAATGAACCTGCCTTTCTTCTTTTTGAAGAGCCTGCAGAAAATGTCCAGCTAGGTAAAACAGCATGAAGATCACACATCCCAGTCAATTTTTCATCATGGATTGATCAAGCTAATCATCAGTATTGTGTTGCAGCATGAGGGAAGAACTTGGGACTTTTTTTTGTTTTGGTCTGGTATTCATGTCAAAAAGGAAGAACAGCAGCCAAAGAGGCAAACTGATAAAGGAACTGTGATGATGAAGAAGCTAGGTCATAAACGTAAGCTTGAGGACAAAACTGAGAAAATAGCTGAGCAGATGGAAGAAGAGATTAAATCTAAAGCATTTTCAGCAAGCAGTAAAGGCAAGTATTCACTCTTTGGAGACCAAAAGCAGCTGCTACAGCCCACAGTACCTACAGAAGATTCTGAAGAAACTAAAACTGTTGTTGAAGAAAAAGCTGCTATACCTGAGGATGAAGTTCAAAGTAAATCAAGAATTCCACTCACCATCCTTTCAGATGATGAGGGATATCTACTAGAAGAAGAGCAGTCACAGCCCATTGATGAACCAGAAGGCAGGCATGGAACTTGTGAAGAATTCCTCACCTTAGACATCAAAGCAGCTAAAACTCATAAGAAGAAAAAGAAGGTTGTAACTTCATATTGGAGGCCTAAAACTAGGCCAACCAATAAATTGAGATGGAGTATGAAGAAGATACTTAACCCTAAACTGGATTTCAAACAAAAGTCTGTTGTAATTGATACTACTTCAGGTGAAGAAACAGAAGTTGGTAAAATAGACATCAAAAACAAAGGAAAATCAGTGGTTAGGCCTTCTTCTCCTCAACTTCCTGTGTTAGAAAGATTGTCACAGTCTGCAAAAGAAATAAGTCAGCCTGCTTCTAAATTATCTAAAATAATTTTTGAGATAAAAGATAGAATCTTAAAACAGCAGGAAGAAGAAAAGGAAAAAGCATGCCCTCTTGAAAATTAGGAATGGGAGGAAGAAGATGAAGCTATACTCAGGCAAGCAGGAATTATAGAAGAGTCTATTATTCCTATTGATTTCTCAGATTTTTTAATGCACGATGCAAATGTACTGGAAAACCCTAGTTTTGATGATGAAAGCTTGCAGGAAAGTGTTCAGAAATACAAGCAACAGGTAAAACAATTACAAGAGACTAATGATAGTTTATTTAAATTCAACAGGGGACTTATAGAGGAGTTGCAAGATGTCCATCATCATTTCCTAGAGCTATCAGAAGTGTCTAAAGAAGTGCTAAAAAGGAAGATATCTACTGACAGGTATTCTACAAAGCTAGAGAAGACAGTTGAAAGTTTACAGCAGGAGAATGAAGACCTTCAGAAAAAGATAGCTGATATGGAAAAGAAACATAAAAGAGCAAAGAGGAGGTCTCAAAACCTAGATGGTATAGCACTACTTGCTGAAGCAGCAAAGGAGCTTTGAATCAGTTATGCTTTAATTAATGTATCTGTTTGATAAACAGTTTTTGTTAATGATTTGCTATTTTTAGCAATTTTGTAATTTTGTAAAATTGTACTTTTTACTTTACCTTAGTAGGTCGATGGAGACAGTTAGGATTAGTGACCTAACTGATTTTGTAGAAGATTACTATTTAGAGGAGTTAGAAAGACATTTTGGGGGTTGTATTTTTGGGAGCTTTCAGGAGGTCTCCAAGCTTAGTTGTTTTTCAGACTTGTTTATGAGTAAGGTACATAGCTCTTGTATGCAGTGGTTGATGAAACTATGAGATATACATGACTTTTATCCTTCAGTTGTTTGTATTGGCTTCATTTTTCTTTTTGTCTAGTTGCTTAAATTGACAGATTCATTGCTGGTTAATGTGTGTTTGCTGGTAATGCCTGTTATTTATGTATGAACCTCAATGTTGTTTCTGATTGGATCTTATTATATATATCATGCATCTTCATTGTCTATTGCTTATGATTTAGTAGTTTCCTTACTTATGAATGTATTCCCTAACTGTTTCCAAATTTCATAACCAAAAACACATTGCAAAAACCCTAAACCTTGATTTCATTCAGTTTTATATTTGAGTGTGTGTTAGCTTGTTTCTCTGGCCTTAGAAACAATTTCTGGCACAAACATCTTTTCCGCCATTGCCGGGGACGAACTTTAACCATATCTTCCCTGGGATACTTATCATTTTTCCTGGTTTAAGAGGTGGACTTAAACCAGCATCTTTTGAAGGCTATTTTCACCAAATTTTGACACACTCGCTTCTAGAGGAGTGGGAACCCAGAGAAGACCTATTTCACCGTTGCATTCAGGGGTTTCAGACCCTAAACAGATCTTAAAAATAGCAAGAAAACGCAGAAGGTCCCAATCTTTACCAGCCTTGTGTGATCCTGAATAGTTGGGTGTTTCATTACATTCAGCTGAAATCTTACCTTGGATAAAACCTACCATTCCTGAGAGTACTTTTCAAGTTTTTACCAATCCTGAAACCTTTTTGAAAGCCAAGACTGCTTCTCCTGTTAAAATACCCCTTTTCCAGCTGAAATTAGGAAAGAGCCCTTTCCTAGCAAGTTCTAGTCAAACCTCCTCATCTTCAAAACCATAGTCCAAAATGGTAGCTCAAAACCCACCCATGGATATGATGGACAGGATGGTTGCAGCAAGGTATGCACCATTATTTTTACCCCAACCTTTACATGCTTTGCTTGGAGGAGATTATCAGAAGTATATCCCTAGGTTCAATGGGCAGGGGGAAACCATTGCTGAGGAACATTGGGAGGATTTCCTGAGTGATGCAAACAATCAGAACATTGAAATCAAAGATGTATGGATGAGGGTATTTGTTCAGAGCCTTGATGGGGATGTAAGAAAGTGGTTCAGAGATTTTCCTGCCAACTCAATCACCATAATTGAAGAACTCCAAGACCTTTTTCTGAGGCAATGGGGAGACACAAAGGACCACACTTACTATATAACTGGATTTGGAGGTCTCAGAAGAAAGAAGGATGAGACTGTTGCTGATTTCTCTAAAAGGTTTAACAAAATGTATAGTATAATCCCAACATAAATCAAACCTAATGAAACATCAGCTAAGCTTACCTATGCCAATGCATTTGATCACGAAATCTCTTTATTGCTGAGAGAAAGGAGAGCTACCACTTTGCTGAACATGCAAGATGCACCATTGGAGGTAGAGTCTAATTTGTTGGCTTCAAACAGACTTAAAAAATAAACACCACAACAACTGTATGAAAGGAAGGGAAAGAAGGAGGCTATTTCAACAAGTGCTGCACCTCAGTCTGCTGAAGCCAAGATAGATGAGATGGATAAGCTAGTCAAGATTCTTACTGCCAAACTGAATAAGTTAGAGCTTGAAAAGAATTCTTCCAAACCTGCTCCAGAAGCTGAAAGGAACCCAAATAACCAGAATCAGTTCAGGAGGCAGTTTGCTCCTAGATTTATACCAAGAGAGCGCAGAAATAAAGACATCTAGCGAGAAAGAAGAGAGAATGAGGAGCAGAGAGTACCTCCACCTTTTCAAAATAATGTAGCTGATGAAGAAGAGGTTGATGGACAGCTGCTCTTTGAAGAGACTGAGACTGATCAGGATATGAATCACTTTGGAGATGGTTTGTCTACAGGTTTTGTTACTGAAGAAGATTTTCTGAATGCTGAGTATTATGATGCTAACATGTATGAAGTTGAAGATGATTTGGATTTTGATAAAACTGTTGTAAATGCTACTGCTCAACAGAATGAACATAAGAATACTATCAATCTCAGATCAGGTTCGAAGCAAGTGGTCCAAATTCAAAAAAAGAAGCCACCAGTTCCAGCTACACCTGTTCCTACTGTACGTGTTCCTGCTGCACTTGTTCCTGCTAAACAAGTACCTGATCCTGTCATACAGAAGAAGCAATCTGTAGAAAAATCTAAGAACAATGATGAATTTGAAGAGGTAAATAAATCTGATCAAATTTTTAGTTTGGAGAATGAACTAGGGAAGCTGAAAATTCCTGTTCCTTTGACTGAATTAATAAAGAATCCCTCATATAAACAGACAGTCCTGAAAGTGATGAATTCAGCCAATAATCAGCCTGTTTCAGACACCGTCAATTTGTAATAAGAAAGTCCAAAAATATTCATTAGATCAGCCCTAGCTAAAAAAACTGAGAATGAGGCTAGTGATTCACCTCCTTTTTATGTCACCTTGACTGTCCATGACCAAATGATTCACAATTGTCTATTAGACTCAGGAGCCTCTCACAATTTGATGCCCAAAGCTGTTATGGAAGCCTTAGGTTTGAGTATTACCAAGCCCTACCATGACTTATATGCCTTTGACTCCCGAGCAGTTAAGTGTCTGGGAGTAATAAAATATATGGTAGTTAGTCTTGCTCAGTTGCATATGAAAAGTGTAATAATGGATGTTGTGGTGGCTGATATTACCCCGAAGTTTGGTCTACTTCTGTCTAGGTCATGGGCTAAGAAGGTTGGAGGAACCTTACAGATGGACCTCTCTTATGCTACCATTCCGGTGTTTGGTGGAGAAACTAGAAGACTATATAGAGAGCTACAGTTTGCTTACATAGTCACAGATGACAAAAACCCCAGTAATCATCCCCTATATGCTGTTGACAAAGATCTAGGGACCTGCATGTTCAATTTCAGTGATGAAGATAATTATGTTGGCCTCTTACAAGTTGAAAAAGAAAAACCAGTGAGACATTGCAGAGAAGAAGAAGATCAGCTGTGGGAATTGTATTTTGATGGGTCCTCATGTAAAGAGGGTGTTGGAGCTGGAGTCTTACTCATTTCTCCTGGAGGTGAGACAGTGAAACTCATGTATAAGCTGGATTTTGTTACCACTAACAATATTGCTGAGTATGAAGCTCTGATACTAGGACTGAAAGCTGCTAAAGACTTAGGCATTCATCAAATTACTGCATATGGTGACTCTGAGTTGGTTGTTCGACAGGTGAAGAACAACTATCAAGTAAAGCAGGATTTGTTGAAGGTCTATAGGAATGAGGTATGGGGTATGCTTGAAAATTATTTTATAGCATTTAACATTACTCATATTCCAAGAAATCATAACGAGACTGCAGACTCTTTAGCTTTGGCTGCCTCATACTTTAGAATTCCTAAAACTACTCAGCAAAGGTATCCCATAGAGGTGAGGTACAGACCATGTGTACCTGACAATGTGAAACACTGGAGGGTATTCGAAGATGACATCGAAATCAAAAAAATCCTTGAGCTTACAGATGATTTTACTAATGCCCAAATTTATCAAGATGAGGATGAGGAAGAAGGACAGGATAATAACTCTGCTGAAGATGAGTCTGCTGAAAATGTATTTATTGAAAATGAGTTTCCTGAAGGTGGATTGGAGGTCATAAGATCATTGATTTGAAGATTAACTTTATCCCTAAAGGTTTAGTGCCTTTAGAAATATTTTTTACCAAAGATGATACACCTTCTAAACCAGTAGTCCAATCTTCAGAAGACAATGTAGAAGACTGCAATATTGGTACTGCAGAAAATCCGAAAATGGTAAAAATTTCTAAATCTCTGACAGCTGGACAAAGAAGTAGATATATCAAGATTCTAAAGGAACATGTTGATGTGTTTGCCTGGTCTTATGAGGAGCTGAGAACCTATGATACAACAATTATTTAGCACAAGGTCCCTTTGAAGCTCAATGTCAAGGCTTTCCGACAGAAATTGAGAAGGATCAATCCAGCTTTGTTTCCTGTGATTGAAAAGGAAGTAAAGAAGCTAATGGATGCTAAGATAATAGTACCTCTTAGGTACTCTTCTTGGGTTGCAAATATTGTGCCTGTTAGAAAAAAGAATGGGGAGATAAGAATGTGTGTTGACTTTAGGAATCTTAACAGATCTTCATTAAAGGATAACTATCCTCTTCCGAAGATTGAACAGGTATTACAACAGGTGGTTGGAGCTCAGAGGATATCTATGGTGGATGGATTCTCAGGGTATAATCAGAATTCCATGCACCCTGATGACAAGGAAAAGACAGCCTTTACAACCGCCTAGGGGACCTTCATGTATGCCAAGATGCCTTTCGGCCTGATGAATGCTGGAGCAACCTTTCAGAGAGCAATGGACATTGCCTTTGTTGGGGAAAAAGATAAGTTTGTGGTTATCTATCTTGATGATATTACTATATTCTCAAAATCTGATGATGAACACTTGAAACACTTGAGGCAAACCTTTCAAAATTGCAGAAAATTTGGTCTGTCCCTTAACCCCAAAAAGTCACATTTTGCTGTGCAAGAAGGTAGACTACTTGGTCACCTGGTGTCTGCTGATGGCATCAGAATAGATCCTGAGAGAGTCCAAGCAATCCTGAATATTAGTTTGCCTAGGAGTAAGAAAGATGTTCAGTAATTCATTGGCAAGATAAATTTTCTACGGTGGTTTATTCCAAATTTTGCTAAAACCATCAAGCAAATTATAGCCATGTTGAAGAAAGATCAAGAAGTCAGGTGGACTGTTAAAGCAAAGGCTGCATTTGAAAAAATCAAGGTAGCTTTGACTGAAGCACCTGTGTTGGTAAGTCCTGATTTTACCAAAGAATTTCTTACTTTTTCATTTGCTTCAGAAGATACAATTGCAGCTGTCTTACTCCAGAAGAATAAAGAAGGATTGGAGCAGCCCATTGCCTTTTTTAGCAAAACCCTCAGGGATTCTGCGCTGAAATACAGTATACTGGAGAAACAAGCTTATGCTCTGGTAAAGGCTTTGAAATTTTTCAGAATTTATGTCTTGCATTCAAAGGTTGTTTCATTTGTTCCAAATGCTGCAGTGAAAGATGTCTTGACACAGCCCGACAGTGAAGGAAAGAGAGGAAAATGGATTGAAAAGATTATGGAGTACGATGTGGAAATCAGACCTACTAAGCTTGTCAAGGGGCAAGGTTTGGCCAGGCTGTTGGCTGACTCAAATTGTCAAGCTTTAGGACTGCATGTCATGCCTGAAGAATTAGTGCCTGAAGAAGACCAAGCACTTCAGGAGAAAGAAAAGATCATGGATTTTTATTCATCTTCAGTTTGGTATGCTGATATTGTTCATTTTCTGTTATTTTTGCAATGCCCTGATCATTTAGACAAGAAGGCTGCCAGATATTTAAAACTTAAAGCTACAAAGTACTGTTTAGTTGAGGATCAATTGTTCTGGAAAGATCTAGGAGGTATCTTACTCAAGTGCTTGGATCAATCTGAAATAGGAGAGGTGATTTCAGAGTCTCATGAAGGAGCCTGTGGAGGGCATAAACATTGGAAAACAACAGCTTACTGAATTTTGAGAGCTCGATACTATTGGCCCACCTTGTTTTCAGATGTTTACCAGCAAGTAAGAGCCTGCATACCTTGTCAGAAATTTGTAGGAAAACATAAATTATTATCCTTGCCTTTAAATCCTATTGCATTCAATGCCCCTTTTCAGCAACGGGGTCTGGATTTTATTGGAGAAATTAATCCAGCATCTTCAGGACAGCATCATTGGATTTTGACTGCTACAGATTTCTTCACAAAATGGGTGGAAGCCATTCCTACAAGGAATGCTTCAGATAAGGTGATTATGGAGTTCATAGAAGACAATATCTTGAGCAGGTTTGGCTGTCCACATAGATTAATAACAGACAATGCCAAGGCATTCAAATCCAAGGCAATGGTGACCTTCTGTGAGAAAAATGGCATCATTCTGAAGCACTCAACTCCCTATTATCCTCAGGGAAATGGCCAGGCTGAATCATCTAACAAGAATATCATTCAAAGCATCAAGAAACTGTTGAAGCATAATAAAAGGTCTTGGGATTCAATGCTGAAATATGCATTGTGGGCAGATAGAATCACTGTGAAGCAGGCCATTGGCACTTCTCCTTTTCAGCTGGTTTATGGAATAGAAGCGGTGTTTCCTGTTTGCTAGGAAATCCAGTGATGAAATTCCTCCAGAATTCTCAAGAGGAACCAGATGATATGCAAAGGAGGATCTTTGAAATGATAGAGTTACAGCAACATAGAGAGAAGGTGGATGAAAAAGCACAGCTGTACAGAGCCAAGGTTAAAAAGATGTTTGACAGAAACAATAAAGAAAATACTTTCACAGAAGGTGAGATGGTTCTAAGATGGGATGCAAGGAAGGAGCAAAAGGGTAAACATGGTAAGTTTGACAATCTTTGGTTTGGCCCTTTTCTGATATCAAAAGTTTTAGAAAACTATACTTTTATCTTGCAGTCCCTGGAAGGTGAGGAGTTGTCTAGCCCTGTGAATGGACGATTCCTCAAACACTTTTACAGTTTATGAGGGAATTTTTCACTGATCATTGTACATACCGGTGTGAGTGAGATAGAATAAAGAATCCATAGCCCAATGGAAGTTTGCAGATAGCTAAGTTAGAGGACAGAAGGCACTGATCTACAGGTTCTTGAAGCCTCGCAGGGAGGACTTCATCCCGCAGCTGGAGCCAGATGTTAAGTCAGAATTTTGTTTCTTCATTTTTGGTAATTTTGGTTTGAGTGATATTTTCTTTCAAGGCTTTCATTTACTTTATTTTGATTTTTCCCTCCTTTTGGAAAATTTTGTTTAGTATTTATTTGAAATTTTGAGTTTGCTTTAGAAATTTTGAACCATAGACTATAGGTTAGTTTTTGATTAAGGATTTTTTAAAGTTGTTTTATCAAATGGTGGACTCCTAAGGCATATTTTGAGCATACCTACACTCAAGAAACTTTCAAAATCTTATGCAAAATATCAAAAAGCTGAAAAGGAGCGAAAAAATAGCACCAAGGATATTCTTGTAGCGCTGGAGCAGAAAATTACAAAGGGCGCGCTACAAGAATATCGCGGCCCTTTTATTTTTCGATTTTCAAGCAAGTTTTTATCATTATTTTAATCTGTGAATGATTAATCACATACGGTGAGCTGTTGGATATGTGTAAGCCTCAATTTTAGCACAATTCCATGTGGTTTTGAGTCAAGAAACAAATCATGGCCATCATTGCCCATAATGCGGGATTAGTTTGATAGTTATCAGTAAATTTCGGTCTAAGGTGGCATGATTTTCCTTTCACATGCATTATCAGAGGAAAGGAGGGCTCGTGAAGTAAATCAAACAACTAGAAAGGTGGATTATGTTGCTGCAGAGCAGAGACAGAGTTATGAAGGCCAACAAAAATTAGGGCTTTTCAATCCCGTTACTTGCAGTCAAAGTAATCACATAAAGACATCTGTACACACAAGGAAAGGCAGTTGAAAGCTCAAAACATAGGTTTAAAACATTGCAATTGAACAGATGGCAGGTATTTCACTATTAACCCCTATAATTGAAAATTTGGCAATTTTCTCGCTGGAGGTCGTTTTGGAAAAATTAGTTGAGGCAAGGGTTAAAATAGGTTCCAAAATGAAATGTTAACCCCAGAAATAACTGCCTGGAGCTGTTCTAAAGAATTTTATTGAACAGAGCATCAAAATAACCCTAAGCTTAAAGCATTCAGTTTTGGAAACTTCGAGACAGTTTGAAGGAAAGTTGTTTATGTTTTGGCTCTCTAATACACTCAAAAAACTCAGATATTGATGCAGTATGGGTGTAATGAGCTGACTGATTAAGATTCCTGTCAGAACTAATACTAATTTGAGTCATAGTCTACAGGAAGCAGCATTGGAATGAATTGTAGACTATTTTATTATGCTCATCCCTTACACAGGAAGTCTTCAGTAGACTAAGAATCCAGTGAATTGTTGTCACATATGCAAAGTCAATGGTTTTGAAGAATGAGGTTGGAATTGATACACAGGGTTCGAGGAGAATCCCTTGGCTGATTGAATAATGTGCAGAATACCTAATTTCTTTAACAATACAGAGGAAACGGAATACCAATTTGCAGCAGCACCTAGATTGATATGTGTGGAAGTTTTTGTATTGGAAACTGATGAAAGTTGCAGGGATTTAATGAGCTGAAAGAGATAGGTGTGGGATGAACAGTCTGCAATAAATTCTAAAGTGAAAACAGAGTTCATTTATGAAAAACCTTTTGGTGCATAGATGTTCATGAATCATGCTAACAGGGTGTAGATATTGATACACAGTTTGCTTGAAAGGTTGAAGATGGTCTTTTGTTTAAAAAATAGTCTGATTGGTGATTAAGTTTCAAATCTTTTGCAGTTAACCTACATACAGACCTAATTTGCATTGTTAGGACAAAGCAACATGGAATCCCTTGGTGATGTTAATTTGTCCTCTTATTGAGAAGTTTTACTTCACCTTTTAAAATATACAGGTCTGTTCAGAAATGTGCAGGAACTGTGAAGAAGTTTGAAGGAGAAGAAAACCACTTTATAAAGCATCTTCTAAACCCTAAAACCAGACAGCTTCTAGTTTCTGAAGGGAAAAAGATGGGAAAGAGTGGAAAAAGTGGTAAAATCTGTAAGAACCCCAAATTTTCAAAAAAATTAAAACTTTTTAAAATACAAATATTGTAGTTAACAGCTCAACTAATACTAATTAGTTTCCAGTAATGATTAGTTTTCAATAATGTAAAACAGTTTGACTAAAAATAAATCTATTAAGTATTTAAGTCTTGCTATTAAATTTACCCGATAGAATGTTCCGTTATAGAAAATGTTTTAAGTTTGCTGACCTTTGCTCCTTTTTGTGACCATAAGGTAAACTGTTATGCATCACCCGGCTTACTTAGCTTTCGAGCTAACATAGCGGTTT
Organism: Pseudotsuga menziesii; assembly: GCA_001517045.1. Lineage (NCBI taxonomy): Eukaryota > Viridiplantae > Streptophyta > Pinopsida > Pinales > Pinaceae > Pseudotsuga > Pseudotsuga menziesii. The sequence continues at coordinate 12 of LPNX010132238.1, read as the reverse complement.
CCACTTTCCTTA